>JAGFPH010001733.1:184378-213447 GCA_018207615.1 Philaenus spumarius
TTCACGAGCAAACTACTTATAGTTCATGAGTGATCCACATTTAGTTCTTGAGCGAACTACGTATAGTTCACGAACGAACGAGCCATCTGTACTCTTCTTATTGATGAAGATGCTTCACTCTGTGAACACTAGCTGAACGAAGTATAGTGCGTTCGGATTCTATTAGCTACTCCCCATTAGAAAGCAAAGACGTTCGCCCATTCAAATTAACAAAGGTATGACACAATCCTATTCCAATAAAGATCAACTCAGCATACACGCGAGAACTTTAGAATCTTGTAATCCGAGATTGTTTTCTTTATTTACCAACCGTGTTACATAATTATGTCACGAAAATGTCTCATATTTGGCCTAGAAACGATCCGCTCGCAGCGTGAAGTGGGATGTGTCTGAAACACGTAATATGCCATAACTCGTATAGCCTACACGACATGATATACAAAGGTTAACCCAGAATGTTAGGCCTGCATTAGTGTCACCGAAGAGTAAAGTACGGCGGTTGTAGACGGAGTGAAAGTCGGTTGTGTAATTGAAGGGGCGAGCTTGAGTGACCTTTCAACACACTCTCTTTGTTCCACGATAAACGATCGCATCTTCGAAGCACAATTCATAAAGGGTTACTAAACGTATTAGTGTTTTTCTTTTAGAGCTGGACTGGAACGTCTAATCGCGTAACGCTTGATGACGCGCGGAACGTCTCACCCTGAAACGCTTTTCGGTGAATTCCGATTAAAGCTCGAGTAAACTCGAGGGGTGCAGACGCAGAGAGATTGAACATGCGCCTTTTGGCCAATTACGATTCACTCTCGAATAAACTCGGGTATCCTTTCTTATTGAATAATGATTGGAAAAGTTGAGTAAACTCGAGAGCCGCTAAATTGTTAAAAATAAATACAACCATACAAAGAAAACAATGTTGGAAATAAAAATGTGCACAGCATACTATTATGTTTAGCAACCTGCTAAATTTTGGTTTTTACATAATGGCGCAGTAGTTAAAAGCGCTCGCTCCTCGAAAA
This sequence comes from Philaenus spumarius, assembly GCA_018207615.1. Taxonomy (NCBI): domain Eukaryota; kingdom Metazoa; phylum Arthropoda; class Insecta; order Hemiptera; family Aphrophoridae; genus Philaenus; species Philaenus spumarius. Next base: position 185,398 of record JAGFPH010001733.1, read on the forward strand.
TAGTTTCTTAGGTATTATCTTTGTATTTGGATAATCTAATAGAACTCCGATCCAATGCAAAATTTCAATCCACTGGAAATTCTACGATAGTGGCGATATCTATTTTGGAAACGACGGAAGCGGTGTGAAGCACCAATGCTACCAATGATTTCTCCCTAGCGCTACCTCGCGGCGCGATCATGAACTATTTTCCCGACAACATTTTTTCGGCACACAGTCCCCGAATACGTTGCGCTATTCGTTGCTCCCCCGTGGCTTCATTAGACTAACTGGCATAAAGTAAAGACGTAAAGAAAAAAAAAAACAAATTTTTTAATCGAAACATAATGTAACATTTTCTAAGGTATTAAATACGTGATATAATTTATTTGTACTGGCATCTTCTCTAACAAACAGTAATTCTTTTAATTGACTTAAAAGGAAAGAAAGAGTTCATATTTGAAGTATTTCTGTACATGTTCAACGGATAAACTGCAGGTGACGATCCAATAGAAAAATATTGCTTTCGAACCAAATCCTAGAGGAAAGTTGAAGCGGAGAATTTACAACTTTGGTTATTGGATTTAAGTTCCGCACAAGTTTCCCGTCAGTCCTCTTGGAGGGAGGTTAGTTTACTTCCGTTTTCAATAGCACTTTCGAGGGCGGATTAAGCGTGCAGTTGGTAGGATTGGTCAAAGTTTCACTCTGAATTTTTCGTTAAATTTCTTTGCATACTGTTCTCGCTATGTTTTAATTTGTTCCTTTTTTTTCGAATCCTTGTAAAACGCATTTGCCTCATCTGTTTTACCGAAATTAGTTATCGCGTTTCGACGGTTAAGTCGCCATCATCAGAACAGTCAAAATTACAAAATGATTTTCCTTTAGAACTAATAATAACCTTAATTTATTTAAGGCTCTGTTGCTCCTACAGATTGTATATTATATTCTCTGTACGAAGAGATGGGTTTGTTTGTAGGACGGCAACCCCACACTGGGCTGTTGTAGGCTATCGACTTTAACTTTGTGTATTCCTTTATTCACCGTTCTCCGTCAGTCCCTAAAGTTTAAAAAAATGAACGAATTTACCGATTTTATGGTTTCTTACTTCGAAAAATTCTAGGATTTGTTTGTCCTTCTGCCATTGCGAGAACGAACAGGCGTAGGGCTATGCATTGGAATTTGAAATAGTTATAAAGTACCGTTTGTTAACCCGCACATATTCCGATTATAAATAAATAATTTGGGGGACGGGCAAGTTTTGCTAAAAAAAAAATAATATTTGAGTTATGTGCGAGATATAATTTTAAAGAGATCTGCTTAAGGGAATAATAACAGTTTGTTCAATGATTTTGTGATGTGTAACCATGTTTATACAGGGTGCAAAATTATGTTTCCAAACTTCAAGTTGGTTTTTCATATCAAAACTAAGAAAAACGTTTATAAAATCCGGAAATATTAATAGGCCTAAGTTAATATGCCCTGAAATGCCTAATTTTTTTTACAAATTATTTTTTATCTCCAAAACAAATTTAATGAATTGAAACTTGGCGTGGCTCCTAATAAGTAAACTTTGAAAAACATTACCAAACTATTTCAACAACCCATTTCAATATGGCGACTGATTACATTGTTTTAATCTAATAAATAAATCCAAGAAATTTATGAAAAATTGTCAAGGCTTTTTTTTTATTGCCTTTTAATTTTCTATCGAATATTCTAATCGCCGGTTGCCGAAACAATCGGACGGAAATAACAGATCTGCGCCCACTAGTATGAAGGATACGGAATTTCTATTTATTATTATTAGATTTTGTAGGCGCGGTTCCTATGGTATATTTTTCGACCGATTGTGACCAATTACAGATACGATAACCTATAAAAAACTGCAAAACAACTCGTGACATTTTTAGTAAAATTTCCCGTTTTCGAGATACTGTAATTTAGATTTTTTTAATTCAAGCAGCCGTCATTTTGAAACTGGTTATTCCATCACTTGATTATTTTTCCCCTTAAAAATAGCCCTTTACCATATTAAGTTTCAATTCGATCCGTCGAACCGTTTTACAGATACAAAGTAATTTGTGAAAAATATAAAATTATCTTAAAACTAGTATTTTACACGTTTATATATATATTTTTAAAACTCCCTTCTGAAGTTTGGAAACACAGTTTTGCAAGAATCTGTACACTTATTATACAATAAAAACGTGTTCAAACCTTTAAAGTTTAAAACAAACGATTACGTCAACCTAATTGAGGATAATGCAGACGACACATCTCGCACGTATAATTTTTACACCGGCTGTAGCTGTTATACGGATAATAGTTTCTAACCTCAAAGCTTCTGCAATTGTTACGATACATTGCAACAGTTACGAGACATTGTACAAAGAGAAACGCTACCCAAGGTCTAATTCTTCGGAGATCTAATAGTTTGTTGTGTGAAAGTGTGGATATACGAGATGAAAAGTAGGCCTAGACAGCACATGTTGTGCAACACGAGGCTCCGCCCCTACGAGCATGCGCGGTGCACGTCGGTACAGGCCAGATGGTTGCATGCCGCTCGGACAAAAGGTGCGGGGTTTGACCTCAGATGGGTCTGCAGCAGACGTCTGGAAACCAAGGCAAACCACCGATGGCTCATGCTCCCACAACAAAATCATTGTTTATATGTATTTACATAGGTTATCTTGTCGTGGGATGTTCAAAATTAGACTCGGTTAGGTTGGCAACAATGCTGGGAAATAGAGCGGGACGTATCAGCCTATTTTTACGATTTTAATTTAACTTTTGCGTGTTTTTCTCGGTTTTGAGTATTTTTCACAAAACAACTATTTTTTATTAAAATACCACTGCGTGCTTCGCTTGCCAACCTCCTCCATTCTGAAGTAAAATATTTTGTAGTTATTAGGCCTATTCTATTCCTAAAGTAAATATTGAAATAGGCCTACCAATTGTTCATAGTATTGAAACGGCTGTTAAAAGAACGTTAAGGCCTTTAAATAGTTTTAAAACAATGTTTTTTTGTAAATTTTAAATTTCTAATTTAAAATACATAGCTCAGCTTGCTTTCTTTGTTATTTCCCATAATTACATGTAAATATCAGTATTTTCGCCAACAACCTTAGGCCTTTCACTTTAGATTGACATACAGATTGGCAAAAAAAAACATCGGATCGGCTGGATTTCTTGGGTTCTAACTAAGATAAAAACCGTTAAACCTCTAATTTTAAAAGATTATTTTGAACAACTTGGTAGTTTTCAAATTGTGATAACGTCAGCCATTTTTCCTATCAGCTTTAAAATTATTTTGTATTACGTTTTCGAATTTTATTCTTAATTTTAAGACTTTTATAATATAAGTTTTTATAAAACCAACCGTTTTCGTGTGAATTTTGACATTTTAATTTTCAATTTTTGATAGGCTACATCAAGTTGGGGATGGAAGCTAAAAAATAATGCCCATTTAAAAGATGCTTGAAAGGCATGTTTATCAAGTCCCACTATTCGCACTTATTTTTATAGATGTATCATCTTATAAAACATTTAATTCTAAACACAATTTGTTTTAAATAATAAAAATGTATCAATAAATAAATTGTGTACACATTTTATTGCGAAACAGAAATTGCTGAATTTAGCTTGGGATTTTTTGGAGATACAAAAAATATGACATTTTTACCAAAACTAAATCAATAGAAACAAAAAATGTGTCTTTTTAATGTAAAACAAAAAGTTTTTTTTATTTTACCCTGTAGGCCCATGTTAAAAGGGTAAAAAATGTATGGACAAACGCTAAAAAAAATCTTGGTACGTTACTTGTTAGACTACACAAGATGTTTTTTTGTCAATAACGCGGTTATATTTTACCTACTCAACAAAATAATAATTACCCTTTTCTTTTTCTACAAAAAAGACCACTTTTTCTAAAGTTAATGGTTCTCGAGATGTCCAATATCAAACAATTGACCCTTAAACGTTTTACTTAAAGAACGTATCGCATACCCAGAGTTTGTACGATAAGAGGGCGGAAGTAAAGCAAACAGTAGTTGACTCCCTGCAAAGCTTACAGAATGTAACTTGGTTATCTATTTTTCGACTTTCGATTGTTTTACAACATTTTACTGCAGTATTTAACCCCAATACGGAGTCCGTCATTAAAACAGTTAGAATAAAAATGCATTGTCGTTCTGTGTACCTCATAATAATGCCCTGATTGGTTTAAACGATCGCTATTCTGAAAAACGTGTTTGGAAAAATGATTAAATAAATTGACAAACCAAAAAAAAATGGTGAAAAACAGAATTTTGTACAATTTAATAATGTGTGAATTGTCTCTGAAAAGTTTTCGTAGAGAGTTTGAAACCTCGAGTATGAAACCAATAGACCCCTTTAAATTAAAATTTAAGAACAGATCCTAAGTCCTTTTAGCCCTTCTCGTGATATAACACGGATCCCTAAGCCCGTTTTACTTATTCAGCGGACGTTTGAAAAGGGATAAGTCGGGATAAAAACGGTAAAGTCCCGCAACAAGTGACGGACGGGAAATCAATAGCGAAACCCCTTCAAACACAAACGTTGGGCGAAGTAAATATTGACTCGAGGAAAACAAAAACCTCGTCGTCAATTAATAAAAAGGGGAACAACAGTGTTCGGCGGATCCAATTAAACTCGGCGGATCTTCGATTTTTGCTTACCTATGGAAACGTGCTGGATAAATATTTGCGTTGCGTTTCTGTGGCGCGATTATTTTGGGAATGTTTTCGAACGACGAGGTATTTCTGTGTTCAACTGACGCGACGATCGAGGTTGTCACAGTGATAAAACAATTCTTTACTTTATGAAAAGTCTTTTGTTTTCTTTCTTCCTCGGTGGCCTCCGCGCTCATAACTTAACATAACTTATGCGCTAGGAAGATTGTTTTACTTACACACAATATCTACTCTCACACTTATCTATCACCATACCTCACTCTATCTCGCTACCATAGATAAATTGCATTATTAAAATGTCCCGTGTCTCTAAGTTTTCACACTGCCGCCATTTTGTACTTTACTTATAAATTGTTATCTCAAAAACTGTTGCATATACTACATCATATTTTATACTGACGGAGGTCTATAGTAAAATTGTTTAACTATAACAAAAATAATTTATTTTTCCCAACCACCAATTAAAAATGGCGGCCGTTGGTGTTTAATATCTTCAAAATTATTAATCGAAAAAATACAAGAATCATTTCGTTTGGCAATTGTTGTTGATTCTTGTGACTTTTTCCCAAGATTTACTTCCATACTCGTATTTAATGGTCAGGGGGTCATGATCGGTGCTCACTTACTACACCCAAGAAAATTAATATTGCAATGTCATCGGTTCTTGATAAGTGTACAAAGTTTCAAATTAATCCGACTTTTTGAAGGGAGTGAAAATCACGTCGTGTTATGGGGACCATGATCAGTGCTCACTAAACCCAACAAAATTAATATTGCATTGCCTTAGGTCCTTGATAAGTGTGCAAAATTTCAAATCAATCCGACGTTTTGAAGGGGGCGAAAATCACTTCGTGCTCTGGGGACCATGATCAGTGCTCACTTACTACACCCAACAAAATTAATATTGCATTGTCATCGGTCCTTGATAAGTGTGCAAAATTTCAAATCAATCCGACGTTTTGAAGTATAGGAAAGTATACGAAGAAAGGTATAAAAAAGGCACTTACCGGAATTTACTCCTAACGCGTGACGCGGTTTCTCGACCGACACCCCATCTCGGTTACAACGGGCGCAAAGAAGTATAACTTCAAAAACCGGAACTAAACTCGCGTAAACTTTCCAATCACAGAATGTGTTTAGTTTGTAAATATATAAAAGTTGGTAGCACTTCTTTCTAACTTTCCGAAAAATCTGGCAACGCTGTTGTATCTCAAGATGGCTGAAAGTTTGCTATGTTAATTCCCTATTCAACTTTTGGGTTTGTTGTTTGTTCTTTTATATTGTTAACATTTGATTTGCCGCAGTCAGTGAAGTGTATAGTTTCATTATACGTAAAATAAAATGTAAAGTTTCGTTCCTGTCCGTTCGAATTAACGGTCACGCCGTAAATCATTATTTTATTTACCCGTTTAGTAGTAAATTCTTCATGCAATACAGATTATTTCACATAAAGGAATGTAATGCAGACAAAAGTTTTACAGCTGTAGGCCTAAAGCCAAATTTGTATAGCATACAAATGCGGCAAACCGGTCTATGAATAATTAATGCAGCGGTAAGTTATACTCAGCAGTATGATAACTTGATAAGATATCTGATACTGAATACTGTTCTATAATAATTGTGTTCCCATTATAATCTACATCCGCAGAAAGAAATAGTTCGTGGCGAACTAGGTAAATAAATTACCAAGTTTCCGTTTTGAGGTTATGTTAATAACTATTACTTTTATGATAAACTATTAACTAATCTTGAAACATAACTGTTTCACTTGATTCAATTCATTTGTACTTGTTACAGTACGTTTATGTTATCATAAAATTGCTTAGTTATGAAGTCTTGATCGCATGTTCTGAGTCATTGTTGTAAACACAGCGTTTGTGTCATAGATGAATAAATGCGATGTCTGTCTATTATGTGCCTATGGTATTATTGAGCCGACAGCTTTATTTTAGGAATAAGCCTTGGTTGAATAAACTAATTATTGAGAGCTAAATACTCTTTTACTCAAACTAAATCATGTGCAGTTTTTTATGGGTCGCCAGGATACTACCCCCCGGAAAACTACCCCCCCAAGCAGGTTCCTACGTCATTTTGACGTCAGAGATCGGGGGGGGGGCAGTTTTCCAGTCACGCACACTCAAGTTTCGATGCGTTTGTATTATCACTTTATATAATTAAAATACAAAAAAAACTAGAGGACTAACCTAAACTGTTTAGTCACAGTATGTTTCCGATAACAGTATAATTATAGGAACCTGCTTGGGGGGGTAGTTTTCCGGGGGGTAGTATTCCGGCGACCCGGGTTTGCTAGGGGGGGGGGGGGTAGTATTCCAGTCGCGGACACGGCTCCTATATTGGTTAGTTGGCAGATTTCGTGACGTCACGTTTCACCTGGCGGGGTAGTTTTCCGGGGGGTAGTATTCCGCATCCCCTTTTTTATCGCGCTTAGTAGTAAATTATTCCTATTTATATTTACTAGTAGTTCTGTGAACAGTATACCTCGCTCGTTGAAATAACAAATGTGTTTTTGAGTTTAGGTTAAAAATAGTGTGCCAGTAAGGAAGTAAGATTAAGGTTTAGCTAGTGAAACATTATTTTGCAATTCCCGCGATTCCGGGATTTCTAGTTCTCGTTTTTTTCCTTTTCTTGAGCTTTAACTGCTAAAGATTTTCTTTTAGAGGCATTGTGTTTTATTTAGGTTAATAATGCGTAAGATAGCTAAAAATATCACGTTATAGAGGGACAACATAGAATTAAATATTTACATAGTTAAATAACTAAAAGTTAACAATGTATTTACAGTTCCATAACTTCCACATCATATACCATATTCCAATATTAGAAATAATGAAAACAAACGATGATAGAACGTCGTGATAGTGACCTCAACTTTATTCTGAACACATGTACCTACACTTCCCACAGTGTCCAACGGTCACTTTTTGTATGTCCTTTATCGCCGAGAGGTTTCATTTATTTCATCTCATTTTGTAATTCAAATAAAGCAAAGTCAAATATTTTTATGAAATTAACAATGATAATTTACATGTATTCAGTTTAATTCTTTGATTTATTCTCTACACTTTCTTATCCTCTACACTTTCTTAATATTATATGCCATTTTTGGGCAAAGGATATATTCCTAAATTACTATTCAAAACAGGCCTAGTTTTGTTAACAGTCTTGTAGTAGGAACATAAAAACTGTTGTTTTCAAAATAAAAAATTTGAAATTGATAAATATTGTTATACAATTCTATTTAGAACTAAATTACGAAACTTTTTTATATTTATGAAAAAATTACAATAATTTTTACTACTTTTAATGCAGGCTTAAAGTTGAACTTTTTCCTTTCGTTACTGATCATGCTAATAACTAATAAATGTTTCTTGAGCTAATAACTTTGTTAATTTTACTTCAATCATTTTTTTACTGGCATATATGCATTCTGTGAACCTTTATCTACAAAAAAAGCTATGGAACACTTTTGAACTGGTTTAGAATAAACGTATAAAAACATGGTTGAAATACAAAAACTTGGACGATTTTTAACAAATTTGAAGTTTACTGCCATTTTGTGAGCTTACCGTTAGAGATACGGAAAAAAATCAAGAATACAATTTTGTTGAAAATCAAATTTGCTACTGAGAGAAACTGTGCGGCCGCCATTTTTATTTTATTTAAGGGGTTAAAAATGAAGAATGGAAAAAACCATTATATATACATGGCTCGGCCTAAAAATAAGGAACATTCATGCAAAAAACCATCAAAATCGGTCAAGGCGTTTGGCCGTAATCGTGAGACAGACATACAGACACTTAAACACACAGACGAAATGCTGAACGGTCGAGTTAAAACGGAGATATAGAATAAATAAAATGTTCTACATCTAATTTTATAGGCTATGTAGATAAACTACTTCGTTCGCCTACAATTATGCAAGCGGGGCGAGCTTTATGGTTGACACGCTAAGCACGCAGTCTTGACCAGTTTAAGATTAACTCCTTATGGGGCTATGGGAGCCCCATGGTTTTCATGCAGCCTTTACGATAACACTGTCAGAATATTTTCAGGACAATCATTCTTGTTTTAACTTGTTCACCTCTCACGAACGTACCGAGGGAGATTCGATAGGTACCCTTAGTAAATTCAGCCGGAACTTTGTCCCGGTAGTTTTCAACAACCCGCATCCCTTATCCAGGACCAAGAGGATGCAGGTCCCCTGAGCCAACTCAAGTACTACGCTTTGTGAGGTCCAATAATATTTCTTTAGGCGATCAAACTTCCATTGTCGATACAAACAATGTTCCATCATCGCTTAGGCTAGGTAACCCAAGTATTCCCGTGACAAGGGTATTTTCTTTGTTTGTTGTTTTGTCTCTAGTTCTTTTGTAGCTTGTGGTTCGTTTTTTTTGTTAACTTTGTCTTAATAATGTTTGTAATTGAAAATCTCGAAAAAAGTTCTCATTGAGCGGTGTCAACATTGGTAAGGCTGGCCGTTTTTGACAATTGAACGCGATAGAATTTCGCTTGTCAGCACATTAATTTTTTCTTATCGCAGTGCTATTTTTTATTTTCACCATATAGCCTACTACATACAACAGTTAATTTTGCAAAAAACATTCCAAAGAACAGTCAGTGGATAACAAAAGTCGTCCGGATGTTTTCAAGCAATTCAAATAAAAATCATATTTTCCGTTCTATAAGCAAATTTTTTTTCTACAGGTCTCAATAAAGTGCGTTTTTGCACACTCAAGCAGTGCGCAAACTAAACTATCCTACATGTGTTCAGCGTCAAGTAATTAAACCTCTTTGTTTTACTTTACCGCACGGCCAAAGTAATACTTTTCGCTCGCCACCTGATGTAGACTATATTTTGAAAATTTTGATTGTTGTGTGATTAACCTCTGTAAAACTGAAACACTAATTTAAAAATTAATGTAGCTGTAGGCTGTAGGAAAAACGTTGTGTGTATTACGGGTGCAACTTCGATGGCAAATAGTTTTTATTATTTTAATATATTATTCTGTTTAGGTTTTCAAACAATAATTTAACGTTATTTCCCTGATTATTGATTTATAAATAGAATCCGAAACACTAGATTACGTCTGCAGGTTTCAACGATCAAAGCCAGCTGTGGCGCTACTATCCAACATACAAAAATCGTCTCTTGAACTCGTTCTATTAGAACAGATCATCGGATGGTGGTCAGAGTAGGAAATCTCTAATCGGGCAGTTGGCAAACGCTGAGACTTATGTTTTCAGTCCTTCCACGCTTCTCCCCGCGCCACCACAAGGTTACTGTACTCGGACCAATTTTATTAAAATCACTCTGTACACTTGGAGTTTTCCCCCAGGGCGAAGAAAGGCCTTAAACAAGAAAAAAATTGTTTTACGTGATTTTTAAAATTGTATCAGTAATGCGCAGCCCAAGTTGCGCAAAGTGATTCAAGAACGGAGTATAAAATTCGGTTCACTATAAATCAAACCAAAATTGTACCTACAATATTTTAAGTTAACTTATTTTCTAATTATTGTCTGACCCTTGCCAAAGCATTCATAGAAGTACACGTATAAAACCAGTTTCAGTTCAGATTCATTATCGCATAATACCGACACAGTTTCTATATTTATCTTATAATAACACCTCAATTTTAGTCCCCGTACAAGCTGCCAATTGGCAAATACTTAGCATGTATTTCCCCACGTATTTACGTTGACCCTATAAAAGTGGGTTTTCTCTTTGTATTACGTTTAAATTATGCAATTTCCACTGTGGGTTGTTTCGGGCACGCGGACAACAAGATTTTGGCTTTATAAGTTTAGCTGTTACTAAATAATTATGAAACTACTAGTAAACTTCAAAATATTAAGTTTAACGTGTTATGTAGGCTCTATGACTTTTTTTAGACGTCGTTGAAAATGTAATTTTTTACAAATTTCGTTTTGCAGAAGAAAATACTTAGGCCTACAAACTACTGTATATCTAACTGGGTATAAGCCTCTAGGGAATTTTTAACGCGATAAATGTATAGGCCTACAGCTTACAAATCTACAATTAAAAATTTTACTAAAAGTCCTGAAAAAAATTTTGAAAAACAAAAGATTATACATTTTAATCATAGGCCTACTTAAATCAACGATTTTAACCCCAAATATTTTAAATACAGTTCTTTAGGCAAAACTATTGTTCACTTTAAAATTAATTTAAGTTTCCAAGGAGGGCAGTAGGCCTATATTTGTAAACTAATAGAAGCTCAAGCTTTTATGATTTTATTTTAGCAGAATAATACAGACCAATAGTAGGCCTAACTGATAATGTTAGTTTAAAATATAATTTTATGTCTGTAGGCTTTAGTGGTTTTTAGGATGGCAAGAATAAAGTAAATAAAAAGGACATAACGAATTTAACCTCAAAGCCTATTATATATAGCATATTATATTCTAGGTACTTTAGTTTTAAAACTCGGGTACAAAAATAACCAACATCCAAACATTATAAAAAGTTAGTTTTGATTGAAGTTGCTTCTAAACATAACCCCAAAGTATAATCTAGGCTGAGTTTTTTTAGAGTATTATATACTCGATGAGCGAAATTGATGATGACGTAATCCTTTTATAGGAGTTGATGATTTATCATTGCCTCATAGTTTTATTTCTGCCATGTGTCAACAAACTCCATATTGTTTTCGGGTAAAGTGGACAAACTAACGGACGGTGGTAAGGAAAGCTAAATTTTATTTTCCGATGTCGATTCCATTTATAAAACCCCCAATAAAAATATCCGAAATAACGACATGCGAAAAACGCACGCTTTAAAATTACCGTTAACAGTGTTCAAATTTGATTTTGCTCAAGGGTGATTCGAAAATATGATCCCACTTCAACTAACAGGCATCTCAATTTCGCTTAGGGATGGGTTCAGGGTTCCCAGACGTCCGACCTTTGCAGGAAATGCATTTTAAATAAACATCCGGCGTCAGCTAGGAAAAAATGGAACGTCAAACTTTCTATTATTTAACAATCAAATAACGAGTGAAATTTAAAAATATATCTAGTCCTAATTAATTGTTAAAATAAATACAACAGTTGTTGAATAAAATGCAAAAAAAATCGGCAACTACGTTCAAAAATTTGAATGCTGTACATAAGTCGTGTTTATATTTAATTGGGGGAGACCCCAGAAACTTTCCCACTCGTAATTTATATATATTTTTTAATGCAGAGTTCATATTAACATAAGATCATTATATTAATAAGTGAGCATCGAAAATTGAAGTACATTTTTTAGTATTTATTGTAAAAGGAATGGAATGAAACTTATATCATTCGAAAGTTATTGTGACACTGACTTGTACAAAACAATCGTGTATGTATGTTGCCGCTAAGCCAGTTAAAATAAATTAACTAGGCCTAACCTAAAATTGCATTGCTAAGCTGGTTATCCGAATCAGCTGTTTTATTTGTTATTTCATGCAGTTGGTTGCTATGGCAATGACTATACAAATGTATTTTTTTAGGGCATGGATTTATATTTTTCATACACACATGAGTTTTCCATATAAATGCTTCAAACAATTAAACAAAATCATTTTGATTACATTCATGGTTGTATGAGGTAATATCATTTTGTCTTTTCTGCACGGGAAAATATAAAAAAAAAAAAATATACAAATAAATACTTAGCGTTGTTTCAATCGGATGAAGTAGCCTATAGGCCTAATAGGTAAGTTAGGTGTAATAATTGGTTTGTTCAACCCTGCATCCTACACCACCACAGTAAATGCTACAATATTGTATGTGCATTTGCTGTCATTATCTTTAACTTAGCTATTATCCTTCATCCGATTGTTTGGACAGTTTCACCATCCGATAGGAAATCAAAAGAGCAACAAAAGATCTAATCAAAACAAAAAAGGTTTTTGAGTAATCTAGGTTTGAAATTTTCAAACAGTCGCCATTTTAAAACGCATGATTGCATATATAATCGCTTACTTTTCTTGAGATACATCATTGTTAGGTTAAACTTCATCCAAAGTTTGAACTCAATCAGTCAAACCGTTCTCTAGATAAGAATTATTTTGTACCAAAAACAAAATGGCGGATATCTAGAAAACGAAGTGTTTTCGGGTCTGTGTTTATAGGAACTTTTTTTTCTTACTTTGACCCATAGAACCATCCCCCGAAGTTTGGCACTTTACTTATGGAGAACTATTGTAGTAGGCTTACCTATTTTTACAATTTTACTGAGTTTGTGCGGAATTTTAAATAAACATCCGGCGATCTCTACCAATTTCCAAAACAATTAACGATAGAAACAATTACGTACCATTTTTCACTAAACTACCCATATCCGCAAGTCTAATGACCGACCATCAGGTTTAAAACACATTTACCTTCACGATTTACGTGTTCAATATAGACAATGTATTTAGATTCATTACCGGCGGTCATTATAATCCCATAAAGCAGTCGTGGCTCTGGACTAAGGTGTGCTTAATTTCCTTTTCTATTTGACAGCGGACATTTCCGGTCACGGGGCACTGACTCGCCGGAAGCATGACTGTCCGAGGCCTCGCCCGCTGTTTTAATAATCTTCGTTGAATACGGTAGAACACGTTTTTCTTTTATGGTCTTTACTTTTATATCTTCAAGGTTTTAAATTGTTCAAAGCCAACGTGGTTGGATTATTTCTTTACAAATGTGTAGAATATTTTGCGGCCACACCGTAGTCGGTTACGATGGCCTTCTGAAAAAGATTGGAATAATATAACCTAAAATCTTTATTTATTGTTATTGTTTACGTTGCTATGATCTTTGTTACTGTCGGTGTACGACGAAATATATATAATTTTTATTTATGTTGGTAGGCTACTGTAACATAAACGATACAAATATGATTCAGATGATTAGGCCTAATCCTTAGAGCAATAGTATAGGTATATTTCCACTGAGTATGGAAGGAACCGGAGTTCTGAGTTCTTTCGATACTCGGTGACTAAATCAGGCTAACAATAGTCTGGAAGTGTAGAAAAATGCCGAGGGATAACTTCCTTTCCTTTTATTATTTCCCACCACCGTACCTTACTTATTCCCATCACTTCGTTTTCTTCTGCATCGATAAACTATCTTTGTTGATAATTGCGATATTTGATTGCTAGATAATTTAGAAACACAAATCAATGGTACTAGCTGACCCGTGCGAAGCATTCGCATTCTAACTTACTTAAATCATAGATCATGAATAATAAATGTATTAGGTTATCCAAATACAATGCTTAAATCCCACTTAATTGAAGTACTTAATTAAAGTAACCGTATATTTAGTATCGTATAGTGCGTATAGTTCGTATTTAGTGCGTCATGGGCATTGTTATTATATATTTTTAAATAACTTACTAACTTGCAGAAGGTAAACAACAACAAATAGGTGTATCCACAATGCTGTTTATAACCACGCTTACAATTAATTAAAAATAGCAATGTAGTGGCGTAAAGGCAGCTCTCCAGCTGGGTATTGTTATCATCAGTGTTGCCAACGCCAGGAAAATATCCCTACAACTTACTTGATTTTACATCACTGTTACTTTCGGATTATTTATTTCTTTTTTTTGTTTGTTTTTTTTCGTATAATTGTATTTTGTATATTTTTCCAGTGTAACGGGTAAAGAAAGCTTTAAAATGATGCCTCATTCATGTAATTTGATGATGTATTAAGGAAGTTATGGCGTACCGACAAAAAATGGCCTTGAGAAATAATATATGTGATTACAAAAAATATATATAATTCAGAGAAATAATAATGAAATGTCAACTTTAGGGCCTTTTTTGGATTATTTATGACTTATGTAGTGGTACTAACTTATATAATATTACGTTTAGAAGTAGAGCGTTTGGATATATTTTAAGTACGGTAATTGTTTTTCTCTTATGCAGAAGTATCTCTGAGAATGTGAAAAGTAATTTATTTCACGCTTTGGAAGTGGGTGCGGCAATCTTGAAAAGAGGGAGAACCTCTGCCATATATGTAATCCCAGTGGCTTGCTAAAAGTCACAAAGAATCATTACTATATTAATAAACAGTTTTCAAATATTATATTAACCAATAAACAATAACTGCCCCAATATGGTTCCAAACACGATCTTTTCCTACCTACAGTCCCATGCGCTGGTCATAAAATGTGGATATTACGATTTCAGATAAGTTAAACCCGTACCGTAACTCAGTTTCGATTTCAGGATAGTGTGTTATCCTGGTTTTTATAATTGTAAATCTAATCTAAACTTCTTTTTTGTCATACTCCAGGTTAGGCCTAACTCAAAATTGAGTAGAGTAATAATTGCATTGTAGAGTATATCTGGACACTTTTCGAATTTTACTAAATACCTTTAATTACAAAAATTGTCAGTTATATTAGTTCTTTTTCCTGAAATGGTGCTTACAAATCATGCCGTAATATAATAGGCCTACTGTTTGTTGGCAATAAAAAAATAACAATAATTAAAATAAAAAATATAGAATTGTTGAGTATTTTAAACTGACGTATTTAAAAATAGTATAGCATTAACTATAGTTACATAGACTAACTTTCAGTAAAAACAGGAATATTTTCAACGATATTTTTTTACTGTAACAGACTAAAGTCATAGACTATAAATATGCCTGCTCTTAATTCATATATTTACTATTTTGTGTATTTGATTAATCACATAACTCTCTTGGACTACGAATTAAAGAAACATAAAACATTACAAACAACTTAGCTGTCTTATTCCTTCCTACTTTCATAAATCAAATGGGGAAGTCTTGCAAGCAAAAGCTCAACAAGAGGGACGCTGACGTCAGATATGTTGCTAAGCAACACTCCCCTCTCCACCTCTGGCCTTTAGTCTCTTTTCAGCACTCTTTTAGTTCTTGAAACCAAGTGATTCAAACTAATCACTTTTAAAAAGTCAGTTTCCCTGTGAAATCGAGTGCCAATAATTTGCCTCTTGTGACTTTTCTTCTTTCTTAAATCTGATTAATGAAGTTGGATTATAATAACCTAGAAAATGTCTACTCTTCTGTTTTAAAATAAGATTAAACTACTAGACGGGAATTCAGATCATCATTTTTTGTATTCTATTTTAGTCCCTCATTACCCCATTCTAGATACAAAGATGATTCGGACAAACTTTCTGCCCGCTCTTAATATTAAAAGATTTCTGCGTTTAAAAATCAAAAATATCCATTATGTTTTCTAACATTTTAAACTCAAGTTTTTTGCTTTCATTTCAATTGTTATTATTTTAGAAAAGTATTAAAAGTTTTTTGTAAAGTGAACATAAAAAAAGAAGAGGTAATTTAAAAGTTGTCCCTGACTAACTAGTAGCAAGCATGCACAGATGTTGAGCTATCACAATAGACTTTGATGATTGTTTATTACAAAGAATGAAACTGCTTTTAAAGTTGGCTACCCTGCCCCTCGTGTTGATCATCAGCTGCTGTCTGGTAACAAAAACGTTTCCCGCGCTACGGCTGCGGTAGCGCTAGTGTAGGCTTTGGGTTAATGCCCATGAATAAGATGGAGCAGTGTTTAGTTTAGATTATTCGTTATTCGTGTGCGGTCGGTTGTAGTTGTTCGGTGGTGATAGTTTACTTGTGTTGAATTTTTAAGTACCCAAATTATATTAGCAGTTTATTTTACTGCAAGTTTATTAAAAAGCATTGGTTAAGTACAGTACTCGTAGTTCTGAGACTTAACTTGGCACACGTGTTTTTGTGATGTGAACTGTGCAATGAGATTGTTTTACTTCCACTCAAAATCCATTTTCTAGTCATTTGTTTTGTTTGTTGTAGTTTGTAAGTCAAAAGTGCAAGTTATTTATTATTATTCAGTATTAATATTAATGCTATGAAGAAAACCAGATATCATATCCGTAAGTATTTTTTACAATGCAGTAGGCTAGGCCTAAAACGTAAAGAGTAGTTAGGTTATAATTTGGACCTACATTAGACTTACATTAGACTTATATTATTTAATTCTTTTCAGTACATTTATTTTATTTGAGCTAGGGGATTGTCTTCCTTATTTGAAATTTTACGCATTTCACTAATTTTGTACCGTACTTATATTTAAGTTATATAATCATATCCAATTATGATTTTAAATGATTTTTATATTTTTGTAATAGTAAAACATGTTTTTATTTGACGTTAGCTGAAAATAATTAGGCTAGTTATACTGCAGAAAGTAAGATGTCATATTTCAATAGGCTATTTGTTCTCACAAAACGTTTTAGCTTAGCGCAGGGAGCAGCTAACTTTTATAATACCACTAGTTGTTGAAATAACAGCAGCTGAAGACCTTTTTGTATGAAAGTAAGAAATGTTA
The DNA here is from genome assembly GCA_018207615.1 of Philaenus spumarius. Classification (NCBI taxonomy): domain Eukaryota; kingdom Metazoa; phylum Arthropoda; class Insecta; order Hemiptera; family Aphrophoridae; genus Philaenus; species Philaenus spumarius. The sequence goes on from JAGFPH010001733.1 coordinate 202,463, forward strand.
TCAACTTAATGTCGTATTATATTTACAAACTGAGATCATACTGCGACTGGAGACTAAGTTAGTTAGGTTCAGAGTCTTTAGGTTGCAACTCAACCGTGATGGAAGAAGTAAGTAGTGGCATTCTAAAAATTGCTCCCCTAGCCTATAGCGTAATATTTTATTTTTCAAAATGAATGGATAGTAATGAAGTTCTAAAGTTGGTAGGCCTATTTAAGCCTAGGGCTTAAATGAGGTTGACAGTTTAATTTCGGGAATCACAATGTTTATACAATAGCATAAATACATTGTGTACATCTTAAATGAGCTTGAAAAAGATTTTATAAACATTTACAGAGATAGGTCTATTTAAAAAAATCAGCTTTTAAGGTAAAAACAAAACAAAGACTAAATGTAGGCCTAAACTAGTGTCTTTCTCCAATTGATACAGTACCGAAAATAGCTTTTAAATCAAATATTAGGGTTTGGGGTAGCAAAACTAAATAGTCCAAAAGTTGGTATGTATATTAATTTACTATTATTACGTAATTGTTTCAGAACTTCATTTCAGACTTGTATAGTGAAGTGGAGACTAGATTAATCTAAAATGGAAGGACAACCGAGTTCCAAACCAATTTCCTTTGTTAGCATAAAGTTAGGCTTTCTTGTTAAATCCAGTGTTGCAACCATTCTGTTACCAAATTAATATTTGAATAATTTTCTAGTTTTTATCTGTCAGAGGTCTACAATAACAAAGGCAAGTTCTAATATTATATGGTCCTCAGGTAATTCTAGAAACTACAATTTTCCGTAATTTTTCCTAAATATTTGTAATTTATTCCAGTAGGCAATTCCATATAGCTTTCGAAAACAAACGAAGTTTGTAAATTGCAATTTGAACTCGTGACTTTCTAAGAAATTTTTAAGTTTGTTCCTCGAGTAGGCCCTCTTTTTTTACATTGCACGTAAAATATTTATAGGCGATAATTTCAGCGAATAGAATAGAAGCTGTAATTTTGTATTGTTTGCTGTTTTAAACGAAAATTTAGTGGATGTAGGCCTAATAGTTTTATCTTTTCGGCTAAATTATTTGTTTATATAGCTGTTTTTCAGTCATCTTTAATTAGAGTTTTGGTAATATGGACCCTTAGTACGTTGTAACATGCGTGTGCCACTAATTCAAAGTGTTTCGAATTTGAGTAAAAGTTTTATCCTATTAGTGCTACGAGTTCTTCGGGGGACGATGAAACTGCCCCGATATTTTAGGTACGTTTGAAATGATGAAATTGCCCGGGCGCTCATTAAGGCTCTTCTTTACCTTTAGAAGAAAACTCCCGAGTGTAGAGTATGATTTTAATAAAAAGGTCTGACTCAAGCCGCAAAATCGTTGAAACATGCATTAATTCGTAATAACGTGTTTCGGATTCTATTTATAAATTAATAATCTGGGAAACTACTCAAGTTATAAAGAAGGCTTTATATTTTTAACGTGTTAGCTTAAAATATGGAAGTTATTGCTTAAAACTCCCAAAAAATGCATTAAAAATAATCAATTTTTACTCACTTAAACCATTGAAGAAAAAACAACACTTTGTTTCTTCAATGCTTAAACTTTTTTTTTTTTTTTTTTTTTTTTAACGTCCTACTGTTTTGCACAATACAATGTAGTCTGGTTTCAACTCCAGTAATAATACAAAACTGGTTAAAATAAACAACAAATTTAATATACCACTCAGCTAGTATATCTCCGCCGCGTTGTTTAGTTTTCTGAATTTGTGTTCCGGATTTAGATCCCACAATACACTAGGCCTATGGTTTAAAAATTAAAAACGAATTATATGCTATCGAATTAGTTAACTACACTAATAGTAATAGTGTTACGGTAACTATAAAAATAAGAATTTTAAAATTTAAAAAAACACTATACAAATACGGTAACTATAACAATTCGAATGCTAATAATTATACGATATCTGACTGCAAAAATGTAAATAATAATAATAATACGATAAACATAACAATACGATAAAAATAATAAATCAAATACGGTATGGATAAAGTTCAGTCTATCTATTTTTCACGCACCACTGAAGGAATTTACGAGGTCAGGATAAAACAAACTAATTGCCTTCACTGCAAAATTTCTTCCGATCGGCACTAGGGAACATTTTTCTCGGAAAAGGCCGCCTCTGTTAGGGAGAAAGACAAACACTACTCAGCGACTCTGCTGCTTGCAAAACGAAAGTATGAGTCATTTTATTTTAGCGGGTCTGAAGCAATGATGTGGTTCTTGTCGTAGGTTTTGCTGGACACACAGCGGATGTCCGACGTACATTGAGTCGAAGTTCGAATCACAAGATTAATAATTTCTATAACAAAAATCAGCAATGAATTTGGTTCATATGTTAAAAATATATGTACAGCGACCATAATATCAAATATAACTAACCACTACATCTTGTTAGCCAGAAAATTAGTTATTAATTTGGTTCATAAGTTATTAATATACATACAGTATGATTAATTGTTTAAATCCGATTAAATTGTTTGTTTTTAACCAATGTACATAATCTCCTAAGTAACATGGGTTATGCTATGTAAATACAACCTTATTAGTTATATTGTTAACAAACATGGGTCATAATCCAATACTGAGTTGGAATACCCAAATTTATAGGACATATTCAAAAATCTAAACATTTTATTAAACACAGCTTTCTCTCACATATTCAAAGTTAACGGATTTAATATTTTTCTAGTATTCCTCCGCGAGCAACAAGTTGATGTGATAAAAACCAGAGTGCGGGCAAAACACTCGATAAGGAACGCAAATTCGGCGAGTACATGCTTCCACAATACATAGGATTTTTTCGTCATAAATTATCCAAAATTATTGAAACTAATTTTATTTGAAAGGTAATTAAACGTCGAATGTGGATGTCTTTTTACATTTTTGATATTTGCTTTATTGAATAAGGAAAAAAATCGTAAACGTTGACTTTGAGTTAAGTCGAAGAACAAATTTATTTTAAAACAAATTTAAAAAACTAAAAGACATCCACATTCGGACTGTCCTAACCTTTAAAATGACTCATTCAGAATAATTTTCTGATTATTATTACTCCAGTAATCTTATTACCCGTTTAACATTGCTCTTATGGGAGTTGAAATTCAAGATGGTGGCTGGGTCTGCCGAGCCTTAAGGCTAATGAAGACGGGACCTACAGTTTAACATGGAATCCGAACCACAGCAATGCTTAAACTGTTGATTAAAAGGAGTTGCCGTCGATTTCTTTCAATTATGAGGTACAAGACAAAAGTACATTACAACAACAACAAGTACGAACAATTTAAGATGTTTCACAACTGTTTAGGTTGAAAAACAGCGTCCGAAACACGTTAGTACGAACTGCATATTTTTGCTGTTTTACGCAAGGTATAGAAGACCCTTAAAGAGGATCAAGAAGGGTCGCCTCGCCAGACCAGAAATGCTGAAATTGACCCGAGCGCCTGTCCCTGCGTTATTATTTTTGTCCCTGCGTCCTGTCAAAGACTGCAGTCTTCTAATAACTGCCACCAATATCAGGAATTATTAGCTGATAAACTTTAGTGTAATACAATCGGTTGTATTATTAGAGGTTAGGGTTAGGTTAGGTTGTCGACGGCAGTTTTAGAAGACTGCAGTCACTGACAGGACGCAGGGACAAAAATAATTCCCTTTTTTCCCAAATCCTTTAGCGACTACCTGGTCGGGCGCTCGGGGCAAGTTCAGCATTTCTAGTCTTGCGAGACGACCCTAACTAATCTTCTTTAACGAGCGGGACAGTCTCATCGTTTCAAAAGTACCCAAACAAAATGTAGGGGCAGTTTCACTGTACGCCCGTTCTTCGAGTTTGTGATCTTTTCTTTGCGGTCGGTCATACGTACTCCGAACCCTTCTATTCGGCAGGTAGGCCTAGTTCTGAGAAATTTACTTATAGCCGTTCAACAGCATAGAATGTATTTGAAAATTCCCCTGTGGGTTGCACTATATCACTCATTGTTATAAAACAGCTAGTTGTGTTCGGAGTTCGTACGGTAAAATGGAAGGAGTGAAGTGGGCCTAATTGTTACAAACTATTTACGAAATGTAATTTAAACAATTTTAAAGTTACTCATAGGTATAGGGTACTTATTATGTTTATCTATACTAATATTATAAAGCGGTAAAGTTTTTTATTTTTTGTATGTATTCTCTCGATTGAAAAAATAGTTTTACTACCGGTAATAAAAAGCCACACTATCCCTGAATAACATAGACTATAATTCATTTTGATAAACATATTTTTTTTATTTCTGTATTTGTAAATTTAGTCGAAAAAATTCTTAGGTTAGTACTTGACTGATGAACCAATACATATTTCTTGAACATATTTACATTCATTTCCATAGCAACCAATGGAATAAAATAACAGATAACACCTGTTTTCTTTAAAATTTCCATTAACAGCTGAATTCAAACTTTGAAGCAATTATTTGTATTTCTAACTTGTAGGTTTAGGTTTTTATTAAAGTGTAGACCTGAGCCTTGCTGGTTCTTTTAACCTTTATTATATGCTGCTGTTATAAAATATACTACGGAATAATATGATTTGAACATTTAACATTATTTATCTTAGCTTTGAGATTATTATTAATCCTACTCCTTTATTATTTAAAGAAAACATAACATGCTTATGTGTATTATAGCTTATGTGAAGGTTCCAACGGGGTTGGCGTGCGGAGCACGTAGGGGTTTCCCCTCGTTTATATCATAAAAATGTTGACAATATTTTAAATTGGGTTGCGAGGCGGAAACAACCGACTTTGCACGACTGTTTGCGAATGCCAATAGGCTAATCTAATTTTGTATTATTACTGCACTAATTCCAAAATAATAGAGCTGTTTATTTGGGATTTCTCTCCTTCATTAAGTTGAATTCATATATCCTTCTTATCTGTTGATTTTACTTTACATTTTGATGTTATTTTACATAACCATACTACGATCTGCCTGCCTGCTGTTAGTGTTTTTATATCACTAGGCCTATTGATATCAGGTTTAAATACAATAATAAAGTATCGATTTGAAAACTGTCTTCTGACAGTAGGCCCTACCATGTGTGTGTATAAGCGTTGTATACTTTTTGGTTTTTGACGGATCTATAAAGACGATGTTGGCCTAAGCCTACAAATAAATCCAGATCGTAGATTACAGGCAAGAAGGAAGCCAAGCGGAATGGAGATATAAAGCCATTCCCTCTTTCCATTCAGTGTCGTTCTAAGGTTCAAGTTACAATCACAACCAATTGATTTTTCATTCTTATTTATATAATGGCATTTAAACTCAGTTAGGCTCAATTTTGACTTATTCTTTAAGATTTTACTATTTGCTTTGTTGTTAGTTTTGATCAAATGCTGGGGAACAGAGTGGTGCAAGTCCTCCCCTCGATCAGTTGCGTAGGTTTGAGCCTAGTTACAGGCGTTCGGTTTACTTGACTAAGGGCTATAGCCTACGCTGCTCCCCCTTCTTTCATTAGTAATCCCTTTCGGCTAACGCAGGTAGATTTTAAAGTATCACTTTTCTTCCATAAGCGTTAACAAAATCGCCAAATTAGGTATAAAACTGTAGCAACATTTTTCATTTATTTATTTATACTGTATACTGTAGTTTTATATTTCTTTTGTTCTACAAATGTAGTCGCCATTCTGACTATTGTTATGAATTAATGAAATATCACAACTTACAGTCGTCTATAGTTAATCGTCGTTATGCTATTTACATAAATAGACCTAACCCCACTTTTTTCCAGATAATGAACCAGTTTCCATACTTTTGCATCAGATTAATAGAAACAGTTGTTCAGTGCAAGACAGTGGGCTTACTGACTGCGGCTTTTAATACGTGTTTTGTATATTTAATTAATTAAAATACTTGTAACTTAAATTCCATTATAATAAATAATAAACGTCTATATGTTTATATTCGCCAGGCGGTTGTTGAATTTTGTTGTTCCTTTAAGTTACGCGCACACTGCACCGCACGATCGGCCGGTACGACCGATGAGAACTGAACGGACCTATTTTACAGAGTGCTACCATCTGACAGGCAGAGGAAGTCATTTTTGTACCCAGCCTCGTCGAGTGCGATTGTTTTGCCGCTGTCTTTTACATTGCAACAAATGGCGAATAGTGGCGTTCCGGTCGTAGGTACGGTGGCGCTCATTAACACTGACCGATACGGCACGCCGCGGACTGCCCAAACGTTCTTTCACTCCGACTTTTTTCAAAACTGCGAAAGTAGCGAATCGTCCGTTGGCGGTCGGTTGTACCGGTCTGCGTATAGTGTGCGCATCTCCATAAAGAAACATGCATTTCACTTGTATAACAATACCGGTATACAGATCGGTGCAGTGTGCGCATAGCCCAAGACCTTAAGTTGCCTTCGAGAATTCCGTAGCTGGCGAAACCTAGATTTTGTGAAAGTACAAACAGTTTATTATTTATTAAAATTCTTATGAAGGTGTTGTGTTATATGACAAAGGAGAAGTTTCTCCGACATGATAATGGCTGAATAGCCGAAACGGCCGTCGTTAATAGGCATAAGAAGAACGATTATCAACGAACGGTAAGTTGTGATATTATATTAGAGGTTCTTATAGTGATTTTCAGTTTTTCGAAAAAACCCTATTTCTACCTCCTCGTTGATCAGACTTCCCCTGTTAACAAGTTTGTCATAGATTTTCCACATATAAAGCCTAAATTTGTTGTATCATTCTTGAATTAATTTGCACAAAATAACGGCCATTATCGTGCCAAAAAAGTTATTGTCCTATATTTATGTATTGTATCAGGCTCGAAGTAAATGTTTGTAATGGAAGCAAAATAACGGTTACGGTATAATCTTGCAAAAAAAAAGAAGAATGATAGGCCTATATCATTTCGAAATCTACCGAAAAATATACTGTAGGCCTATGTGACTTAGGCTTGGATGCACATAGCCTTAACAATATCATCGCCCTAACGCAAACATCCATGACAAACCCAGAATTGTATCCAAAGGTCACGAATAAAAAACATTAGCTCTTGATTGTACGTAACTTGAAGCTAACCTGTTGGGTTAATCTGTTTTCAAAGCTCTACTTTTAAAACACCATTTAAATGCTGTTAACTTATCTTAGGCCTGTTTGATGGATTGAATTTGAACTTTTCTAATTAGATGTTGCCGTCGAAAATATATGTATATGTTGGATAGATCTGTGTTAATTAGTAGTTAGCTTATTAAAAATTGAAATAAGGTATTATTTCAACCATCTTAACGTTTAGATTTAAATCTATTAAAGTGCGGAATAAATAACAAGTCTTACGTTAAATTTATCATGGAAAATAACTATATCATATATAGGCTAGGATGGAGTGGCGTTGTGGTTTATCGCGTCGACAATCTTGCTACACATGTCGCTCAGTTTTGAGCTTACACAGCGTTTTTTGCTATCACTTTTTGCCTCGCGCGCTTACATCGATTGGCGGGTTTTATAGCGAGGTAGGCCTAGGATGCTTAAAAAGTGTTTTGCAGGGTGAGAAATATCAGGACGAAACAGTTCCATACAGACCTCTTCAATATAACTTATCTTTCGTCTAATTTTGAAGGTAATCTTTTGTAATTTGAAGGAAAATGCTCATTAACATCTAAATTATAATTCGTAGGTGTCAAAAATGTTACATTGTCGATTTCTATTAAAGATGTTTGCTTATAAACAAGAAGAAAAACAAGATTGAGTCACTTGAAAACATCGTGGCGAATTTTGTTATCTAGTAACTACTCATCGGAGGTTTCTGCAAATTTCATTGTCGTCTTCACATGGCGGAAATCAAAGATAAGTCCTCTATTAGTAAAATCGTGTGTTTACAAGCGATATTCTATCCACGCTCGAGTGCCTAACCAATGTAATATCATAGGCCAGCCAGTCTTCTCAGGGTTCATTTCTCTCTCTGAATTCGATTTATTTTCACGAGTTGTATTGCACACCCTTAATTTTGAAAATGCTTTTACATGTAAAAAGTTCTTCGTTGACCGTCTGTCTGTCTTTTACATAATTAAAATCTCAAGAACTATATGAACAGACTTTCTCAAAATGGCTAACTTGAGGCGAAAACATAGTTTTATAATTATTGGGCTTCAAATGTTAAACTTGTTTTTTGTTGCGGTTAATGGGTAAATGTACAGTTTTTTTTAACTATCGGGTTGGATATTTTTGAAACGTTCGCCATTTTGAAATGGTTTGACTAAATACAATCTAAATTTGGATGCAAGTTATTCGTGAACATATAAGCCTAAACTATATGGAAATTAAACGAGGGTTTTGTGAAAACACTATATTTATAGCAAGATCGTATTCATAAAAAAAGGAAAAGTTCTCATTTTCGAGCTCATTTAAAATTAACTATTAAAGTAACAACCCTACTTGTATTTCTGCTTAATTAACACTAATCGCTGTAGTGCCTTTTTAAATCGGCCTTCTGGTCTCCAGACAAAGAGACGCCAATTGCGCATGCTTATACCAACTCGAACCTATCTCGGTCTACCTGTTCAATGAATCGCATAGAAAGAGCCGCACTGCAGGACATTCGTACCTTTTTTCCGTAATTGAATTCGCGTAGGCTTTTATTTTTTTTTTACACAATTTTACATTTAACAAGACCATCAACTTTTCCTTTGAACTCGCTAAGTGCAGCCAGTCCCCGAATATTTATTTCCAAAGGAAATTATTTTAGGGTGGCGGCCATTGCAAGGGCGAGGGGAGAAGGATTATGTGACGAACCCTCGCACCCTCTAGCTTGGCGTTACCATGGCGACAGACTAGGCGAATACACGAATAAACTCAACGTGTTGCAGTCCCAGTCATAATGTCTGTTATGTAAAACTTGCGTTATCTCGCTGAAGAATTTATTTTTTACCGATTATTTGTATCGCGTATTTTGCACAACTTGTTAATTAAAAGCTACTATGTAAATATTTTAAGAGAAGTCGAAACAAAGGATTTTTTGTACGAAAACTGATAATTTTTACAAATTGATTTGTTGGTGAATTGGTTTCAACTTTAGACACCATCTTCAGGAACACGCGGATTAAAACTCAAATACCCTGAAAAAATAGACGCTTCGATGCGACAAAAATTTTACGTTTTTACCTGAAAATATACAATAATTACAGAAGTATTCAGTTCTAATACTTTTAAGAAATAAATTATGTACAGGGTGATTCGGTAATGCGGGGCGATCATTCTGAGGGTGGTCTTATGGGTACTCTATAAACATATGTCAGGAAACGCTTCTTTTACCAACTATCCTTTCTCTAAAACGGCTTAAGGCTAGGCTCTCCACATTCAAAACTACGATATTGGGTACCAATTTCAATGTTAAATAACCAAAACATACCTTCACTATTAAGCATATTTTTGTGCTGTTTTTGTTAAAAAACGAAAGCTGTATTTTTTTCTTAAAGTAAAATAGATTGTGGGTGTTGATTGCTAAGGATTTTTGCAATATCTCTTTTTGCAACTGAGTAAATAATTAATAAAGTTTACTATTTTTTACTATTTATATCATACGTTTATGAAAACAATAAAACGGTTTCTGAAAATGTATTCGGCAATCAACATCCGCATATGACAGTACTTCAAAATGAAACCAAATTTTTAAATTTATTCCACGAATTAACGGAAAAAAATGACTTATTCTGTATCATTGCTCTTATGGGAATCAGATTCAATAAGGCGGGCAGGGAAGCGCCCCCTTAACCAATTTAGTTGAAATTTTCCCTAAATACTTAGTTCGGGAGAAAACACTTGTTCCAATAATCCGTTTCAAAATGGCGGTCATTTAAAGAGTTTAAATGAGAATAACTTAAAAACAATAAATATTTATATAAAAAGTCAAAAGAAATAATTTTTGTAGCCCGTTTGATTTCAGTCGAATGGTAAAAGTAAGTGTTGAAACTATCAAATTGTATTTTTTACTTTAACTAGCACAAACAAGGAAGTATAAGTAAAAAACGACCGCACAAATTTCAAAAGAGTTTCAGTTCCAAGTAGAACGTGCCATCAACGACTACATATCAATAAGACGAACAGTTTAAATGGCTAGGATTGAGACCAGGAAAGTAATTAAAAGTGAGTTTACGCCATCATTCGCTAACTTAGAAGTTCTCAGTTCGCGTTTTCTCGGTCGAGTGTGGGTCAAGGTTCGAAAGAGGAGGAGAGACAGAAAGGTCCGACTGTCTTGTAACTGTGACCGTCGAATCCTAGCGGCCGATGGCGCAAACTCACTTTTATACCTGCTTCCCTGATCTGAATTTTAACATGGGCACTTTTCATCTTATTGATATGTAGTCATTTGTGTTATCCAGGAATTTTTATATAATACAAATTGGTTGTCACTAATAAAAAAAATACCGTAACATGTGTAACCAATCGAGACTTTTCCTTCAACGCAGCAGACAAATGGTTATAACTCATACATTACTGCACCTATTTTAAAAGATTTTGGGTCCAAATAGAATTTACAGAATCCAACAGTTTTACCATTGAAAAAAGTACGTTGTCACCGAAAATGTTTAGAAATACATTATTTACAAATCTGTGTTTTCATTTTACTTTAAAGCAGAAAGAAAATGGTAACCGCTCACAAACTAGCCTCCTATTGCCCGGGTTTCCAAAAATCAGAAAAAAAAGTTTGGTATAGGCCTAAGGGAGCTTCAGTACTCTCCCAATCATACATTTAGGCAAGTCTTGTTCCAGGACAAAATAGTTTACATTATCTTTGTTAAAATGTCGCAAATCCTTAGTTTTTCACACAACCATCGGTTTAAAAAAAATCAATTTTAATCTAAAAAAAACAGATTATACTCCGTTCACCTTGCCGTGGCGCCTGAAGGATTAGGAAACCCTTACACACACACGCACACAAATGCAGCCGTCCCACCCGCCAGG
>JAGFPH010001733.1:218447-250615 GCA_018207615.1 Philaenus spumarius
ATTTGCTCAACTCACGTCAGCGGTTCAGCTGCGTGGTCGAATTATTTAGTTCTATAACTCGTATTTTAAAAATATCTACCTTTACAAAAACATTATGTTATTGATTGAAGTTGCAAACATAACCCCAAAGTATGTAATCTACGAAAGGTTTTCTTAAAGTATTACAGATGATAGGTGAAATCAGCTGTTATATTATATTGTTACTCACGTACGACGTACATACGGACGTACTCTAGATTTTATAGGAGTTGATAACAAAACTTAACCTAAAAGTTGTAAACACGACCTTAAATGATTCACATAGTTGGAGTATAACAGCTGATTTCGTCGATCAGCTGTTATACGTTAACGAATAAATCACACGATGTACTTTTCGCTATACTATTTTGTTACATCCACTTTTAAAGGATCAATATTTTCCTCTAAAATTTGACTCGATATCTTCATACGATGCATTTATGTTTGGATTGTTGCTAAATATTCTGCATACCATGTTAAACGGCAATTGTAGGAAAGGTAAACTCTATGATTGATTATACTAGTAGGTACAGCTATAGAATACATGTCTGCCACAGTCTACATTGGGGGTGAGGAGTGACAATCAGTCTAACTTGTTCTCTTATTGATCCATCCAACCATCCCTGTCCCCACTCTTCTTACTTAGTCTATCACTACTTAGGCTATATGTTAATATATTATATACTTCTACGCGTTGGTATATGAAAATACTGTTTAATTTACAGGCCGGCCTACTTAACCATAGGGTAGCCTACTAATATAATTAAGAAGTAACTTTGTGCATACGTTGGAGTAATCTCAGAACATTTCAGTTATTGAACAACCGTTGACAAGTTCAGTAAAAAATATAATAAAGTATAAAATAAAACATAAAACAGCAAAAATAAATTACAAACATACGTAATATCTGTTAGAAACGTTCTCGAAACTTCTTGAAGATTCTATAATAACATTCTGGATCATTGTCCAATATTCTTGAACATTCTTAGTCACTTCGCCGCTCGATTCCCAGCTGCTTCGCCGATTTTCCATAAGAAGTCCATTGGTGCCATGCGCTCTGTTGACGCCCATATCTCCGAACCCAACCCCTGCAGTGCCAAAAGGAAGCATTTTTACATTGGGGATGAAGCGTAACTTCTGTGCGCTTAGGGCTGTGAACTCTTAGGGCTGTGGGGCTGGGTTGCGGAGTATCAGCGGCACGCACGGACAACCTAAGCGGTAAAACATTATATATATATAGGCATATATATAAATACACAAAAACATGGTTTTACTAAACTTCAGTCACAGATATAGAAGTGCTTCAACACGAAAAAACAAAAGTAGTTGACCCATTTGTTTTGTAAAAACTTAACAAAACATCCTGTAAATACATACAATAATGTGTATAACGTAGATTTAGTTTTTTCAAGAACGTGCCTTTAATTTACAATAAACTGATTTAAAACACTTTTTTGTTGTTTTTTAGCATCTTCGGCAATTTTCCGGATTATCCGCTCCAGTCAATTCCGCGGATAATCGGTAGTTAGCTGTTTATTGATTATCACATGTTTCTTGATTTCTTTAACTCCGCAGAAGAGTCCTATATAGTCTATTATGGTCATACGGATGTAATGGTATGGTAGCCCTCCTCATGAAGAAGGTTTCAGTTGGGATGTGTTTTCGGAGTTACAGTGGAAACAACGGACAAACCACGTACATTTATTATATTTATTAATTACTAGCTGGCCCGATCCGGCTTTGCACGGATAGACAAATCAAAGTTAAATGTATATTAACAAAAAATTATATTATATCAATAAATATATTACACTATGTATTTCTTATGGGGATATTTTGTAACTTTGAACCCCCTAACCTCCCCTAAAATTTTGAATTTTTTTAAACCCTTTCTTAGCGAGCACCTAGGGCTCTAGAGGAAGCTACACACCAAATTTAATTCCAATCCGTTGGGTGGTTTTGAAGAAATCGTGATTTAGTAACTTTGACCCCCCAAATCCCTAAAATTTAAAAATTTTTAAAACTTTTTCTTAGCGAGTACGTAATGCCCTAGAGGAAGCTACATACCAAATTTCATTCCAATCCGTTCGGTGGTTTTTATAGTAACTTTAACCCCCCCCAAACCCCCCCCTAAAATTTCGATATTTTTTTAAAACCTTTCTTATCAGCACCTACGGCCCTGGAGGAAGCTACATACCAAATTTCATTCCAATCCGTTTAGTAGTTTTAGAGAAATCGTGATTTAATAACTTTAACCCCTAACCCCCCCCCCCCCAAAATTTGATTTTTTTTGAAAACCTTTCTTAGTGAGCGCTTATAGCCCTAGAGGAAGCTACATACCAAATTTCGTTCCAATCCGTTCAGTAGTTTTTGAGAAATCGTTATCAGTGAGTCAGTGGATTTGGCTTTTATGTACTGTATATAGATAGATATGCAACTACCTGACCAAATTTTCATACGTACAGCATCACTATAGAGGTTTCATTTAGAATCGTGATGGGCAGCCATTTTAAAACGGATTATTGGAATAAGTTGATTATTTTTCAAATTAGGTCTTTTATTGATGGATAACGTGTAAAATTTCAACTCAATCGGTTTAGCCGATACAGAAATGTACATTATTTAGTAAAATGTCGGATAGCTGGTAAAAGAAGCGTTGCCAGAACTATGTTTAAATGATTTTTTTCATTAGTTTCGCCAGCAGAACAAGCCCTGAAAGTTTCTGCGTTTCATAGAGCTGCCTGGGTCCATCAGTTTAACATCATAATCCGAGACTTAAAAGAATGGCTACTATTATATACCAGCTGTTTAACTTGTAGATTGTGGGTTTGCAACCAGTCGATTAAATACATCAATGTCAGAGTCAACCTTGAGAAGGCTGGCTGTATGCTGTTTATTGTTTTTTAGTAATACGTTCGAACACGACTGGAATATTGCTTGTAAGCACTTTGGTTTTTACTAGTGGCGGTCTTATTTTTAATTTACACCAATGTGTAAAATCAGTAGGTACTGTAGATAACAAAAATCCGTCTAATGTTTTTCTGTTTTTTAAATAATTCAACTGAAAATCGTGCGTTTCGTCTTGTCTGTAAGCAAATATCTTTAAGAAAATAGTTTATTAAATTTGTTTTTAAATTCGGTGGTATATGAACTGAAACAATCAAATTAGGCCTAAAAGTTAGTAAATTGTAGTTTATACATTTCCAAATAATATGACGGTAGTATCATTAGAACGGGTTTCAGAGTTTCGTAGACTAAATGTAATGTATCCGCCGCATTTTATTACAAAATAGATTACTAAGGTCTGCAATAACAACCTCTAGTGAGCATATTTAGGAAAATGCCTTTCTTCAACAATAAATTTAATGAAAAGAAATTATTCCGCTATTATTTTCCAACTCTGACTCGGATATCTTCTTTTGTATCGTCAGACACAATAAGATCTTCAGAGGGTTCGTATTTCTCGTTATCAAATTGAAAAGTTATTGAAACTAATTAAATATTACAATTGTGTTTCTTCTTTCACCACAGTGTAATTGTATTCAGGGTGTTTCTCAAGCTTCTGTTTCATCACGGATGTGTTCTTTCTCTGTGTTGATTTCTTTAATACACAATTTTGCATACACGTGTGTATTTGTTCTCTGTTTCTAGTATGAATGTTGATGTGTTCTTTCTCTGTGTAATAGTTGATTTCTTTAATACACAACTTTGCATACATGTGTATTTGTTCTCTGTTTCTAGTATTAACGTTGATTTTCTTTATGTTTCAGGGATGACGTTTGATTGAAAATGGCCTCACCGACTCCGTCTTTGGATTCTCTAACTGGAGCCAACTCTCTTGGATCTTTTATCGACCAAACCGACTATCATTCGTTGAGTAATTCGCCAGCAACCGCATCTCCTACAACTTCTGTCAGCAGCAGCAGTTTCAGCGGCAACGGGAGCTTATTAAACACAAAGTGTGGATTGTGCCATGAGACTTTCACGAATCCAAGAGTATTGCCGTGTTTTCATACTTTTTGTGAATCCTGTTTGGAACAAAACCAAGAGCACCCTGATAAAGTAACTTGTTCACGTTGTCAACAAGAGTGCATCCTATCTTCTCGCGGTATATCCGGGTTACTGGTTGATTTCGCTATCAACAGCTTTCTCGAAACGCAAGATAAAATCCCCACAGTCTTTTGTACCAGTTGCAAGAGCAGAACTTCCGACGCCGTCGCCCGTTGTTACGACTGTGAACATTTCCTTTGTCCGAATTGTAAAATGGCTCATCAATTCATGCACTGCTTCGAAGGGCACAGAGTCATCAACCTGCCGATGGAAAACGGTAATCCTAAGGATGATCTTAAAAACGGTTTGACTACGGAAAAAGTCGTTTATTGTCCTCGACACAAGAACGAAGCGCTGAAATATTTTTGTCGCACTTGCAACGTGCCGGTTTGTAAAGAGTGTACTCTGTTGGACCATCCCACCGGTTTACACGATTGTGAGCATCTCGGCGAGGCCGGTCCCAAACAGCTGGATCTCATGAATCAAGCCGTACAAGAAGGAAAGAATAAAGCGACCGACATCAGAAACATGTTAAAGAACTTGGAACATTCGTCCGGCAGACTTCAAGTGCAATATCATAAAGCGCAGAATGAAATTAACGACACGTTTCAATTCTATCGGTCGATGTTGGAAGAGCGAAAACAAGAACTCCTGAAAGAACTCGAAAGTGTGTTTTCAGCTAAACAGATGAATCTGAGTGTCGTGGGACAGAAGGCTCAAGAGACGATCGATAAAATATTTCAAACTTGTGATTTTGTCGAGCGGTTAACCAAATACGCTGGTGTGGCGGAATGCTTAATGTTCAAGAAATTACTGGATTCTAAGTTGCAAAGTCTAACGAGTTATAACCCCGAGGCCAACATGCAAGCAGCTTGTGATTTGGAGTTTGTATCAAACTATCAAGCTATACAAGTGGGCGTGCGAAATACATTCGGTTACGTACGATCCAGCTCGGAAGTAGTGAGCACTAGTAAACAACCTCCGATCGCCAGACCTACAAACGGCACTGCACATATGAACGGTACGACTCCAGTAAACGGGTGTATAAACGGCGGTAACATTCATTCTGTCATTAACGGAAGTACTCTGAACGGGACTACTCTGAACGGGGTCGTGGAACGACCCTATTCTAACGGTTTATCCACATCATCGACATCGTCTTCTCAGTACGAATCCAATATCATTTCTAAAAGGTTTAGCAGTGCCAACAGTCTCGGCCCCTTTTCTACTACCATTACAGATCTGAGTTTGAACGGACTCAACCCTTACGAGAAGTGGTCCAGCGGAGGAAGTGACATATTCCAGAACGGTAGCAGCGATCACTATTCTTTATCTCTCGGAAGCCAAGGAGACTCTATGCTCGATCTCAGCACTAAGTTACTATGTAGTACTGTTTTCCCTCCAAAATCTCAGATAAAACGACAGAAAATGATTTATCACTGCAAGTTCGGCGAGTTTGGCGTTCTCGAAGGTCAGTTTACCGAACCGAGCGGTGTGGCAGTCAACGCCCAAAACGACATCATCGTCGCTGATACCAACAACCATCGCATACAGATATTCGACAAAGAAGGACGTTTTAAATTTCAATTCGGCGAGTGCGGCAAACGAGACAGCCAACTTCTGTACCCTAATAGAGTAGCGGTGGTGAAAACATCGGGTGATATCATCGTTACCGAGAGATCTCCTACACATCAGATACAGATCTACAATCAGTACGGACAATTTGTTCGCAAGTTCGGGGCTAACATCTTACAACACCCCAGAGGAGTTACCGTGGACAATAAAGGACGCATCATCGTCGTGGAGTGCAAAGTCATGCGAGTGATAATATTCGACCAAGCGGGCAACGTTCTGCAGAAGTTCGGTTGTTCCAAACATCTGGAGTTTCCCAACGGAGTCGTCGTCAACGACAAGCAAGAGATATTCATCAGCGACAACCGCGCTCATTGTGTCAAAGTATTCAACTACGAAGGTGTATTTCTTAGACAGATCGGCAGCGAGGGCGTCACCAACTACCCGATCGGTGTCGGTATAAATTCGGCAGGGGAAATCCTCATCGCCGATAACCATAATAACTTTAACCTGACCATATTCACCCAAGACGGACAGCTCGTTTCGGCATTGGAGTCCAAAGTGAAGCACGCGCAATGTTTCGACGTCGCCCTCATGGACGACGGATCCGTCGTTTTGGCGAGCAAGGATTACCGGCTATACATATATCGATACGTGCAAGTACCTCCAATCGGACTTTGAACATTTACATATCTTTCGTCTAAACCATTCCTAACACGTTGTTTATGCATTTATTGAAACAGGAATGGTAATAAACTGTTATGTTCCCGAGTTATGTTAACAAAATGTTGTCCAAATTGTTTGAAATCTTATTCTCGGAGAAAGAAGAATACTGGATGTCTCTCTCTTCCCTTGATAATAATTTATTATTTATGTATAAAAAAAGAAATAGTTTTGTACTTGTTGTGAGTTCGGTTGTAAGTGACTTTCCGCGGTATTGCTCGGGCAGTATTCGTGGTTTTGTTTCTTTATAAAGTAGCGACTGATGTTGATGCATCAGTAATATTATATTGTTGTTGTATATACATATGCAACTGTTATTCCTGTGACCAAATAACATTAAGGCACTTTAAAAAAGAAGAAGAATATTGTTTTACAAAAACATTTCATCGCGTACGAAAATATTCTCATTTTTTTCCCGTAGTATTGTTTTTATTTATTTATCTTAAATTTTGCATAAACGCATCTTAGTGTATAAGAAGATAAGGTGCCTGGGCCAAGAAAGTGATGGCACTATGCAGCTGAACAGTTCAGTTTATGTTAACTCTAGGTCTTATTTTATAATTTTACTTGAAAAGAGTGTGCTTTTCAGTTATATTACACCTGAAAGACTTTTAAACAGTAACTGAAGGACTGTATTTTTAACCATTATAAATATTGTATAGGATTTTTTTAAATATATAAAAACGAGGCAAAATACACACAAAATAATGTCTCGTGTAATTTTGTTTTAATTTTTTGTTTTTTTTTTTTTAACTAACGATTAAAGTATTTTTTTAATGCATCACATAAAACGTGGTGAACGGCATGTCCAGCCTAGTAATATTGTGTTTAGTATATTTTCCTATTCTTTGTTAAACTGTCCCTTTTTTTGTTACATAGCCCAGCGGCACCAACATTTGTTGAGCGATTTTTCAGAAACGCACCCTAGTCACAGGTTAGTTGTGTTGTCTGCCGGGTGATGCCTTTCCCCTGAACCGTTTATTCAAGGAACAAATTTTATAATATGTTTTGTCTATATTTAAGTATTTTATCTTTAGTTCAGTTTTCCTTTGTTGTTATTCTATTTATCAATTTATAGTTAAAGGTTAAATGAAAAGCAAAGAGGATGTCAGATAGATCTTAGGTTGTAAGAAGTAAGGTATTTCGAAATATTATTTTGTGTTTGTTTTTTTTTATTATTGTTGTTTGTAATTTTTATTTAATATTAATCACTATAACTCACGCTCTGGCACGGAGCTACCTGCCGATTGCTACGGCATATAGATCAGTATTCTTGTAAAAATTTTAAAACATCTTTTTTTACCGCACTTCCTTTTTACACAGATATTATATTTCCAAAATGTATAAACCACATGCTTACAGAAATTGTGTTATTTAGTCAGTTTTTGAGACGATTTATTTATTAAAATAGACTGGTATCATGTACACACGATTTTATTTTTAAAATCACTAAATCTGTTAAAAGTCGACAAAATGCACTCTAGATATTTAGTGTCACATTGCCTCTAGCGATGCTTTCCTCAAATTGACTGTCTCAGCTTTCTTTTATATTGTATGTTTTTTACTTTTTTAATAAAAAGACATTTGTTTCGGATTTTGTTATGCGGAGGATAGATAAACTTGTTGGTCTCATTATCTGATAGAATTTTATATAAAAATGTTTCTTATGTTAATTTAAACACATTTAAAAGAATAAATAGTATAAATTGTTATTTAGCCTATATAGTTTGATACTGTATTTGTACTGTTTAATGTTTTCAATAGAATTATTTAGAGTTTTGGGCCAGAAAGTACCAAGGCCTGTTGCATTTATAACTTTAACTTAATTTAATGGTAGTTATTGTTCCATGTTTTATTATAAGATTCAGACTTAAATTATTATTATTATTGTATCTTGATATTTTGTTTTGAAGTTATTATTTTGTTGTGAAATGTTTCAGTTTTTTAATATATGATAACTTTTTTTCATAATCAGTTTTACTTTTTATTTTAAAACCTTTTTCTACTAACATAGACTAGACTATCTGATGTCCTCTACTAACCTAACCTGACCTTACTTGAAAACACAATTCTAGTCACACTGTTTTTAGTTTGATTTTTAGACTTAAGTATTTATAATGTAGGTTTTGTTCCACACTAAGGATCTAAGAATGCTTTTTTACTCTTGATTTGGAGTACATTATTCCTGTAGCATGGCCTTATAGGAAGCACATTTATGTCCGATACGCCTGCTAAGTTTTTCTATTAACATTTTGAAACGATATTGTTTTGTGGTGTTTTTTTATACAATTATTGAGTTTCAAAACTCCTTAGACAATAAGAAAAAAAAATAATATTCTATTTATTACGATTTAATGTTGGTTCACAAATTTCCAAATATTTCTGAATCTAGCTGTCACTTTTATCTTTAAAATACAGGGCTAACTTTTATACAATATTTAAAAAAAACTATTTTATTACTCTTTTGGGCACAACATATTTGTAATTTTTAATGCTTTAGTATTAGCGAACTAACACATTGTAACTTTTAACTACCTTGTAGCAAGAAACTGTGAATAATTTTGTAAGTTAACCTTAAGTCGGATTAAAAACAAAAATTCAACTCATTTTTCCTATTCGAATGCAAATTTTGTTAGTGTTATTTAATTTCAAATTTTCATAACAAATACTGACTCATCTGCTGAAAGTGTCATAAACTACTCCCGCCGCAGAAGATTTACTTGCAAAACTTTGCACCGAGGTGCGACCGCAGATAAACTTTCTTTATTACGTTCAGTTTAATCAAGCGGTAGATAGATAAACCCCAAATTCTTTATCGAGAGGATTACAAAGTTTGCCAATAAGTCTCCTTCGATAAAACTTTTAACAAGAGCGATCCCAGTCAGTATTTGTTGCTTTTCGTTGTAAATTTGTTGTATTACGCACAATACGGTTTCAGGTTAAGCAAAACACCATAAAGGTTGTAGGCGGCATCTTTTTCCACTTCTTTCGACTCTGCCAATTGTTAAATGTTCTGAAGTTGAATGATGTTTTTATAGTGCTCTTATATACACGCGGAAGAAAATAACTTGCGTGTGTATGTACGTAGCCTCGGTCCTGTTACGTGTAGATAAAACTCGATGTTAACCAATGGTAGTGGGGTATGTGTCTCTTGCCTTGTACTTAGAACGCGAGGCTGATGAAAATTGTTAATATTGCATTGTCACTATCGCAAGAAAGTTTTTTATTTTCAATTCCGATTGCAGTTTTCTAGTCATGAACCAAAAATGTTAAAACTTAACTTTGTGTACTCGTTTCATACAGCGGAAATCAGAGCAATAACCTGTAGAGATATTATTTGTTTATGTTTAGTTGATTATAATAGTTGAAATGTTATAAAACTGTTTATCGTTTAAGGAAATTAAAACATGTACTGTTTATAATAATAAAAAATTATAACACGAATAGAAAACATCTGATGTCTGTAAAAAAAACACATACATTTGGATAATAGAACCGCCTACTGTACAGAATTTTGAATTTACTGTTTTTACTTATAATTTCCCATTCAGCTGGAAAGTGCATGAAACTATTATTTAAAAGTGATTGTCGAAGGAAATAGTGACATTTCAATATTGTAAATTTAATGTAAACTGTTAAAATTGTGTAAGATAACTCAGTCATATCCTCATGCTGTTAAATTCGTGTTAGAAAACTAAAAACTGTTGTGTGACTTAATGTACCAAAACTTCCACTTTGCAGACACTTGCTCTTCATGTCAATTAATCTATAGGGATCATTAGCCTTTTTGTAGCGTGATTGAGTTACATTTTTACTGTCACACAGGAATAACGACGCGCAGTGTGCGCATGTTTTCTTGAATTACATTTATGCAGAGCACATTTTTCTCCTGTTGGCTTACGATGCTTATAGTACTTAGTCGGTAATTTAATTATGTTGTAAGGTCCAATTTTAATAAAAGATTAATCAATAATTTAGTATAATATATCATGTTTTCATTAGTGTGTAGATTGTGAACAGACTTTCTTACATGTATTGTATATTGAATGTCTAGTTTTACAGAGTCTAGTGTTTAAGGTATGTTTTTTGACCGCATCAAATATTTTTTAGAAGGTAAAGGTATTCCTATATTTGTTGAGGTTAATAAAGTAAGGAAAAAAAAGTTGAAAAAAATTAAAAGTAGATTTTTTGAACTTGTTAGATTTTAACTATCGTATTTTAAGGACATTGTCGTTTTATGCAAACTCTGGTATTTATTACATTGCAAAAAAAATAAATTGTTGTACTTTTCTCTCTCTCGGTTATGACGAGGGATTTATTCAGGGTGTTTAAAAAAAAAGTTCCAGGAATTCGGGAAATGATTACACGTGCCGAAATCAAGAAAAAAGTTCCCATGAAGGTATGTCTTAAAACGGTTAGATTTTATTCAGCCTTCTTGTGTTTTAGCAAAATATCTCTTTTTAACGTTAAATTAAATGATAATTATAGACTTGAAATTTTGAAAAATATGTAGTTTTATAAAAATCCAATCTGTTGTCAATAATCGACAGATTTTTTTTAACAAAATATCCCGTAAACCATTGACTTTAAATATTCACAAATGAAAAAACTGTTGTCATAAATGGGGGCACTCTTATTCAACACATTAATAAGAGCTGCGCGTAGTATAAATCCTAATGAAAAAAATTTTAAATCAACATAAAATTGTTTAGTACTTACAGTCTCTTTTATATCTTATTTGTAATCATTTGGTAAAAATTTGCTGTTTTTATACTATCTGCTAAATACAGCTACAAATTTAATGAAAAATGAACGCGGCTTTCATACAACAGTTTCATACAAAAACTTAGGAACAAATAATGTTTCCTATTGCTTCAACCTTACAGTCCCTTTCCTTTTTTTAAGGGTCGGCTCTAGCTGTCGGCCATGTTGGCTGACACTCCATAAGACCAATGTTAAATTAAAATCCAAATTTTTCCTTTATTTTTGAACGGAAAATTATAAACGATAGCCTATGTCATTTTAAAGCTATGGCCAATATGCATGCAAATGGCTTTTTAAAACCTAAGAAAAATATTTTGTTTAGCATTTATTAACAATTTAAAACATTGATTTTTAATACTTTTTTATGTTGTCACTATTAATTATAGTGAAAAACTACCAAGCCATTCGCCTAAAGAATTTTGTCCCTAAGATTTTGGTATTTTTTTTAAAACGCTATTTGAACAATTGCGGGTTTTCAATGGATTTAGGCTGAGCAATGTCCGTGTAACCTACCGCCGCTATAGGATGATTTTAAATATTTTTTACGTTGTAACTATTAATTATAGCGAAAAATTACCAAGCCATTCGGATGAAGAATTTTGTCCCCAAGAGTTTGGTATTTTTTAAAAAACGCTATTTGAATAATTGCGGGTTTTAAATGGATTTAGGATGAGCAATGTCCGCGTAACCTACCGCCGCTATAGGGAGTCGCAGGTTGCTTTCTGTTTTACTAGAGCCGACCCTTAAGATATTTTACTGATAATCTAATAAATAGCTGAGTGTCAAATACACCCAGCTGACTTTGAAGTGACTGTACTGCTGACAGAAACCATCAAGTCAAGTAGGACGAGCTGTATAACTCTAGCAATGTACTGAACAGGGCAGCAGGGTTGCCATACCTCTTTTATTTTTATAATGAAATTTACCTATCTGGACTTTAAAATACGCTCACTTATAGTGACCATTTTTCTGTAGATCAAAAAGTAACCTAGTTATGAAAAAAAATATGGTTCTAGGCTAATCGTCCAGTATCAAGAAAAGAATTTTAGTTTCTTCTCCATAACTTATAGGTTATATTTTGACCTACAGAAAAAAATGCAATAACCATTTCGTTCGTCATTAAGAAGACAACATTTTTGTAAGATATTCAGTGTTAGAGAGTTTAACAAGACCATTTTTAAATGAGTTAAGGAAATCTGTTGATAATTTTTCTAAAATTGAGTTTTTATGGCACTGAGTAGTATGCTCCATATCATTTACCATTAAAAACATATTTCTTTTGGTTAAAAGCACTAGATGTTTGCTAAGTAGAAGTCTAAACGTTTTAGGACATATATTCCTAGGACCTTTTTTTATAATTTTTGAATGTATAATCATGTCCTAAATTCGGGAAACCTATTTTCAAACATCCTGCATACACAGTATTTGTTGGTAGTGTTTTCTCTCTAGTTGCTGAGGGTGACGCTTAGAAATTTATGTCAAAAAAAGTCTGAGATTGTGAAGTTTGAAACTGATGAAATGTTTTAATTTTTTATCTCGACAACTTAAAATATATTATAATATTAGTGCATGTATAGAGTTAAATAAAAACACCAACCTTTTATGGTATTCTCACAGTAATCTCCTATCTGTAGTTCTTGTTTCACTTTGTTATTTGCAGACAAACTTTCTGGCTTCGGGTTAATTTTCTATTTGTACTTCTAGAACAAAGGTTATTTTTTCATAAAGAGTAAAACATTTTTAGTATTTTTCCACACGTCTTGATAACAAATCTGTGATTATTGAAATTGCCTTCCCCCTATCACTCCATTTCCCTCCCTCTCCACTGTTTAACGATTGTTACTGTTTCCCTACCCTCCACCTCACCTGTTAGCCGTCTAATTAGATGGCACTCCAACACAGATTTTTAAACTAGACTTGTATTTTTATCTTGCTACCAACATTGTTTGATCGTTTCTCCGTGGAAATGGCAACGTTGCAAAACTAAAAAGAGGATTTCAATCAGAAAATTTAAATATTTTTACTAAAACAATCGGCAAATATTCACCATCATTAAAACTATAAACTTTCATTCAAAACAGCATTTATAAAACTTTTTGTTCAAAACAAATCTTTCACAAAACGGGGGCTAAATATTTGTATTAATTGTATTGTTTTAGAAAATATAGTTCATTTGATGAGCGTCTGAATGTAAACTTCACTATTAAAATTTTTTTTATTCAGCAGTGGTGCAGACTGGCAACTAATCTCACCCCATTTAGGCACAACATTTGGGTTTTGTCAACACGATTCCTGTTGCATTATAATAAAAATGGAGGTAAATTTTCCATCAAGTTACATATGTATTTAAGTTTTTGAATTTTCCCTCTTTTCTTAAATTTTAGCGCACAATTTCTCATTAAAGTAGTGTTAATTTCACTACAATATCGGGAAAAATTTCAATTTTCTTTTTTATTACTTTTAATTTTAACAAGTTTTATGCACAAGGTAAATGAGATAGCTTGTTAAGAAATTGAAGTCAAAAGTAACGAGAATACGGCGGTTTTAAAGTCAGAAATTTGTGGTGGTTTTGGAAAAACTGTCTATTTTTGTTGTCAGGTAACTATGATAAATTAATATTTTTCAACGAAAACATGTATTATTTTAGATAAAATCATTTGCGATGGAAAGTTTAATTTCCTTATTTTATTGAATTTCATTATTTCGTAATGTTTGAAACATAAAACCTTGATAAGTGTATCTTAAGTACTTTGTTTTAGACAATTTTGAAGATATTCACATCAAACTCGACCTGCTGCAGTATATTTTTTAAGCCTACAGCAACTTCAAAATTGTTGACGTTTGAGTATTCAATCGAATAACAGAATGTCGGAGTTTTGATTATAGTATAATGTGGAAATTGACAAGGCTTTGGACATGTCCTTATTTTTCTCTACGTTGTCAGTGTTGGAGCTTAACTTTCGACACTCAGCAAATCAACTACAATGAAAAATATCTTCAAGGGTTATAAAATTGTTGTTTAGAGTGTTGAAATCAGATCATACGTTAATATTTTTAAAAGTGGACAGAAAACACCAGGCAATGTTGGTAAAAGCAATTATTAATTATGACAGTTAATCAACAATAACTGAATCAGCCCTTCTCGTAGGCTTCGTACAATCTTCTAAAAGTATTTTCTAAGCACAATTCTTCCTAAATCTTTTTTGTAAAGCTGTTAAACTCTACTGTTGATCCCAAATAACATGAACTATTAAATGTGGCTTTTTAGAAATGTAATCGTTAGAAAGGGAAAAAATCCATAAAAATGTTATAGTATTTGTTAATAAATCAGTCTCGTTATATGAACGCCAATTCTGTTTTAAAATGGTTAATGCCGACCTGATGTTTGTTGTTGTATCTTGTTTTTAAAAAGAATATGTGTGTCGTGATATTCCACCACCTACAGCACACACACACAATATGTTGTGATTCCATGTTTAAACCCATTTAAATGTTAACTATAGTTATATATAACATAAACAAACTCGATGGCCCAATATTGACTATAATTCTAATGGATGAATGCAGGGTAGTGTGTAATGTGGGTGCGGCTTCGTAGCTTCGATGTGTTAGTCGTGTACATTTCGTAGCTTTGTATGTTTTCATAATTAGGTTCGTGTAAATATTTGTTCCTTAAACATAGGGTGCTCTTTTAACGTTTTTACAGTTCATAGCTCTGCTTTTTAACCTCCACATAGCCTCTCTAAACTAAAAGTAATGTCAATTGAACTGTGAACATGTTTAGCAGATTCCAATTGATTATTAAAAAGTTCCAGTGTAAGGTTGTGGAAAGTTAGAGGTGCTCAATGACATACTTTTGAATTTCTTATTTCTTTTCGGCTCACTGTGTCGTGTAATACTGTATGAATGTTTCAAGTACTGACGATTGTGAAGTTTTATAAAAGGTGAAGAAAAGGGCCAACTTTAAAGATATTTTAAGATAAGTGTATTTGTAAATGATTAAGGATTGTAGATCTAAGGAAATGGCCGTGTCCAGAATTGTAATGTCAGTAAATGTACTAGTCATGATTTCAATAACTGCCTCCCGACCAATCGGGTTCGGTTGTTTTCGTCCAAGTTGTTTTTGCTTTTTTATTAGATTTAGTCACTGTTTTTTCTTATTGTTTGCTCGTGTGCGTGTTCTCAGTAGATTTAGAATTGTTGTTGCCGTTATTTAGAAAAAAAGATGTGTCCTCGATATTTCTTTTTACTTGTGATGAAATTTGCATTCCCAGTTTTACCGTAGGCCTAGCAGAGTTGATGTGTAGTAGATTATTTTTCTAATGCGGTTAGAATTTGCGAGCGTCTGCCCCTACTCGACCCCTTCAGAACGATATCGAGGATCATATTATTCTTCCATGTAGATTTTTTAAGGAATATATTAAAACGGGGACCATCCAATCCTTTTAGAGATGGTCGTGTCGATCTCTTTTAGCGTGCATGTGTGTGTGTGGTGTCCATTGTCAAAGGAAGGGGTGCCGACTTTAACGCGGCCCGAACAGTTTCACAAAGCTTTTTAACAAAAAAATGTTAATCTTTAAGGTGAAAAAAGCCAATATTTTGTACTGCAAATTACTTGTCCTGCTAACATGTTTTGTGAAGTTATTTTGTGTGACTTAATATTTAAGATTGTTATATTAAGTAGTGGTAGTCTAACTGTCGGCGACATATCTTATGTACTCCAGTTTTTTAATTGTAAGATGATCAAGTCTTGGCCGAATATCTCCGTATCTTCTTACTAAGGCAGTTCAGGAATGTTGTAAAACTTAACCTAAATCTTTGTAAATAATTTACAATTTGCCACGTATAATTGCTCAATAGTTATACAGTTTGTGGAGAAAATTTGTTTAAGTTTGATGTCATAAAATATAAACGTTGAACTAAAAGTCAGGGAACTGTTTTCTCTATAAAAGTCCCAAATAATAAAAAAATTAATAAATCTTTAACTTTGTTATTCTGATTAACATTTTAAGTTACTTCTTGTTCAGAATGTCAGGCTCAAAGTATTACATTCCAACAGTTGCTCTTTTTGGCTGAACAAAAAAAATGTTATATTGATCTAATATGGTTTTGTTGTTAGTCCTATTGTTGTTGAAAAAGTCTCTCTTTTACATTTTGATTAGGATCTTTTTAAAAATGTGAGATTGTAAGACTTTTAAATTTTCAAATCTATAAAAAAATCATGAATTAAAATACTATACAATATGTTCAGAACTCTAACAGTACTACATATTTTTTCATGGCCAAAGATAATTTACAATATCATTATTAAAATGACAGAAATCCCTAGTTTTTCACACAGTTACCATTTTGTTTTTACACTTCCATTGAATTTTATAGCATAAAGGAAGTAATACATTTCCACAACCTTTCAATTCAAAATGCAATTGTTTAAATGTTTCAAGTTAAATATTTTAAAAACCATTAATTTACAAAAAAGTAGTCTTTTTAAATGACAAATTAAATGTTTTGTTTTTTTATAATTTGGTAATCTTTTCACCTACTGGAAAAATGCAAAAACCAGTTAGTTTCCAATAAAAAGACATTTGTGAATTTTTTTTAATGTTAATGGTTTTTGAGATATTTAAAATCAAACATTTTCAACAACCACCATTTCAAATTTAGTGGTTGGAAGAATTTATTTTTTGCAGTTTGTGGTTTATCTGCTGAAAAGTCAATGCAGAATTTCAACAGAAATCAATCAGTTTTTATTATACAAATTTACAAGTGTAATTTTTTTTTAATTATCTACTTTCAAACATTTTAATGATGTGAATTGTCTTTAGACCAGAAACAATACTTATATACCATACCTATCCTAATAGTAAAGAGTTCTGAAACAATCTGTATAAATTGTTAGTACCGTACTGCATGACTCGGTTTGGACAGTTTTAAAGTTGTGTATAAAGGTAACACTTGTTTTTGAAGCAATAAAATTCACTGTTGATCATTTTTATACCATAAACAATTGGAAATATTTGTTGTACTTTTTTTCTAAAAATATGTGTATAAAAAAATTTAAAAGTTGGTTTTACACCATTCTTGAGCATTTGCTTCCAACTCAAACTGATAACATCTGGAATACAAACAGTTTTATTGAAAGTTGTATAATAGTTTTGTACAATTTGCGCAAACGCTTAGTGAGAAGACAAAGCCAAGCACTAACTGTTATTGTTTTAGGCCTATACTATACTTTTAGTGAAAAAACCTGTTTAAGACTGATGTTTCTACTTGAGGGAAAACTTATTTTTGTGTCAGTTGGCAAAGCTAAAAACAAAGTGTAAGTGGTAAATTATGTTTTTGAAAAATCACTATATTGTTTTATTTCAGTAGTTTGTAAATGGAAGCATATTTTTTAAAGAAAAAGTGTTACAATTATGTTTATGTATTTTATAGCCTACCTTATGTTCGAGTTGAAAATTGTTGAAATTAATTTAAAATAGCTACAAAGATATTAAATAATGGTTTTTTACATTTAAGGCACATGGATATCAGAAGTTAAAGAGGAGTTTAACCTTGAGGATTTGTTTTATATTGTAATAAACTATTTTGAAATTTTATCTGTTTGATTTGCTCAGTTCTATTTCCTTCCCTATGGTTGTTATGTACGCATTAGTTCTAATCAGATGAGAG
The DNA here is from genome assembly GCA_018207615.1 of Philaenus spumarius. Taxonomy (NCBI): domain Eukaryota; kingdom Metazoa; phylum Arthropoda; class Insecta; order Hemiptera; family Aphrophoridae; genus Philaenus; species Philaenus spumarius. Next base: position 236,247 of record JAGFPH010001733.1, read on the forward strand.
AAAATTGCTCTGTTTACTGCAAGATTTAACTTATGTTGTGGGTACCATACTTCCAAACAGATTTAAAGGAGTAAAACAGTAATTTCCATTACATAGTCAGATATTTAAATTTTCCTGATGGTTTTTGTACTTGCTGAAGTAGATTCATTGGTCCATATATAGATGAAGTTCTATTTACAAAGAACAAACTGCCATCTGCACTGTGTTTAGAAAACAGCTGCACTCATATACTAAATTGAAGTAAATTTGTTTTATAGTACTATATTTTTACAGAATAGTACATATAATTTTACATCGAACATGATAACACAGTATTAACAAATATACCTATTATTGTAGGTAGTCTTAAAAAATTAATACAGTAGAAACAAATGTCAATCAAGCAATAAAATATTGTAATTAGGAACCATTGAACTCTTAGGAACGAATACATGAAAACTAGTGAGTTTCAGCATTTGATGTAGAATTAGTCAAAAAAGTTCATCTTTCTTTTACATTTGCAGAATTCCATTCAGTTCCATTGGGTCTATTCAAAATCATGAATTATCCTTGTTACTTTTAATAGCACTCTAAATAAAATTCTGATAACTATTTTAAACAACATTAAAAGTGCTTCTTCATAAGGCTATCATAACTTATATATCATGACATTTTGTGTCATGAAAACTAAATATCACTTGTCATGGGAACAAATTTTGTGAACATTGATGATGATGTCATGTGAAAATGATCCTTGAATATTTGAAACTAAATGAACTATTAAATCAGTGCCATTATAATATTTACCTCCATACATATATAAGGGTTTAAATAACTGAATCATTTTTAATATAGTCCTTTGCATGTGATCAAACCAACTTAATAAACTGTAACAAAGAAAACGCATACATTACTTAAATGTAACCATAAATTACCGTACTTAAATTATTATACTTTTATTTCTGTCCACTAAAATAATAGAGAAATTATTATACAATGGTTTGAAGACATACTGTATGTCATGTGGTGTCTATAAAGATAGATAAAGTGAAAGGACTGGATCAGTAAAGGTTGATGGGAAGGCAATGAGGAAGTGAGGTTAGGTTTGCTTGTCAAGCAACCTTTCTATGAAACATTCACCATATGATTAAAGTAATGAATTACTCCTTCCTTATCTTTTTGTAATGATAGTGTGCTTTTACAATTTTATGTATTTAATTTATACGTTGAAAATTTTGGGATTTCGATTTCTATTCCACATTGGCCAAACATTGATCTTTTTCAGCTAATTTTACACACTCTATACTTAAATTTGTAAGTTGAATTACTTCTGAAAAATAATATGAAAATTCTGAACATTGCAAATTTTAAATGTGAAATGTTAAAAACAAAAAATTTAAAGTATAAATATTCCTAAACTAATAAAATTCCCATTAAAAAGCTCTAATTTGAAAATCTAAATTGTTGTGTTTTATAATCATGAAGAATTCTGTATTAAGTTTTAGTACTGTAATTGCCTGAATTCTCAAAACCTTAGGGAATTTTGTAAACATGATTTATTAGTGTGTAGCAAAGCAGGGCCCTGTTATCATCTAAGCAGAATTCATAGTCATTATTTAAAAGAGAATAAGTGAAAAACTATGTTTGCCCGGTTTTTGTCAAATAAGTAATGGATTACAAATATGCTCCCAGCCGACAAAACAAAATTTTTCGTCTCGATACATTTTTTAGTTAAACAAATATTTGTTTATTTATACATACAAGTTTAGTGGTATGAAGTAGGAAACATACCTAAAGAAATTATTCATATAATAAATTGTGTTTGATATTCATGGTAATGCATAAACACAACAGCTGTTAGATCATAATACGGTTATGTAAAAAATAACCTCAAAAGTAAAATAAATTGATTTTATTAAATACAAATTCATTCTGATGTAGTGAAATAAAAGTGAATAATAATTGATTATTCCATAATTACTGGACTCTCAAATATAAATAAAAAAAGCTACGTTACATACAAATTATACTGCTAGTATTCGGAGCAGTCGTGCAAAGTCGGTTATCCTTGACAACGCGTTCAGTTTGAAATATTGATTAAAATTTTCAAAGAAAAATATTGATTAAATACATAACAAAGAAAGATAAGTTTGGCTTATGAAAACCTTCAATTACACCCAATTTTTTTAATATTAGGCTACATTTTTTAAAATATATTGTAACAATTCATACCCGGGGATTAAGTCGGCTCACGGACGCATCTAGTTTACGTTTTTGTTTACCGAGCATACCATTTTACAAATTTCTTAAAGAATATCGAGAAGAGTAGGCCTAGGTTAGGAAAGCCTATTTAATCATAATTCATGTAGGCCTAGTTGGAAAGGTTACGTCTTCACTAGTTTTAGTTTGAAGACAATCATATTTCATAGTTGTTTAAATTAAATAGTTTATTTTGTAATATTCTACAAGACACCGACCGAACTACACACTAAATAAACTGGTGAAGATGAACAAAATTTTATTTTTGTGCTGTTTTTATGAAGCTTTTCTATTCTCCTTAAATCTTACAGACAAAATGAACGCAGTTTAGTTATGTCAGTTATATTGACTGATAAAACCAAACTAACAATGAAACTTCTCCTCAATGTTAAATTCCATCTTATATGTTATTACATGTATAATGTATAAAGATTTTAGACTTGTTAGAAGTAAATTATTAAGGCAATTCTAACCCTCAACACTGTATTTAACATGTGATTGTTTGAAATTCAGGTAATATGACTCAATAATTATATTTCTCAAATGTACAAAGAAAATGGTTATGTTTAAATTTAAGTAAGTTTTTAATGTATTTTTTTATAATGTTGTTAAAAAAGTCTTGCTGGATGGGGAAGGTTATTAAATTATATTGGATACAGTTTAAGGATGTTTTGTATTTCATATTTATTTTATTTAACCGATGTTTCTGGGTTATTCGAATCGCTGTTGAGCAGTTCCTAATTTATTGAACATGTTTTCAACTTTGCGCTTAACCATCCACAAGACTTTAGGAGTAGCCTGTATGTCGCTGATATCTTCTCATTGAAAATATTTCAAATTGTTTCGTTGCTTGATTTGGCTGCGTTGACAGAAAAATAAATTTCATTGAATTAAGAGTTGTGTTATTTTCTTAACCCGTTCCTTTTATTTATCATTTGAATCCAATAATTGGATAGTACTGTTAGCACTGGATAGTTGACTAGCAGGTAGCACAAGAAGAAATATTAATGAACATTTTTCTAACTTCTAACCTCCAGGATTGTATAATAATTTAAAAGTTTATTTCCTCATTCTGGCCTATTGCAATCCTTATTTGAAATAGTTTATTATATAACCAGTTTTGACAACTATATTCTCATTGTCAGATCATTTAAAACACACTCCCAATAATAAATATAAACAAAACACTTCAACAAGTTTTTCACATTATGAACTAGGTAAGAGTGGTACAGTTCTCTTGTACCACACCATTTGAACTGTACATAGTGACTAGTTCTTAATGTGACAAACTTGTTAAAGAAATAATTATTATTCTTTTTTTTATGTACAACATAATCTTATCCTACTGTCTAGGAAATACCTAACCATCTTTTCCTGTAACCGATGATTAGTGCATTTTAACAACAGAATCTTGTATAAAAATCAGAAACAAAACATTAGACCACGAAAACACAAATAAAACTGTTTAGTTTACCTTGTATAGTGTTTTGTTTATGTGTTGTGTAGGCTATGTTTATTATTGTAACTGTGTTTTAAAAGATCTGACGATGACAATATAGTTGTCGAAACTGGTTATCTAATAAACTATTCCAAATGAGGATTGTGATGGACCAAAATAAGGAAGTAAACTTAAAATATTTATGATTAAATTTTGTCTATTGTAAGTTTACTGTAATTGTGTAAAACAATGTTGAACTTTTGGACCTGCTGCAACTTCACATTCTGGATTTATCACCAATAATATTTTAAAACTCATATTTACTCTTGTATTTATTTACAGACATATTTACAGGTTATTTACATTTTGCTGATTTCTTAATAAAGTAAAATTATTATCAATTTCCAATATAAAGCAGAAGACACATGCTATGTTAAATGTGCATTTAAATGATTTATGAACTGTGCATTTTCTCTGACAAGACACATTTGAATGCTCACTTGTAGTAAATCTACTATAGCTGGGTGAACATCTGTGCAAATTATATTTTTAATGAGTCACAAGAGGATCATTTGTATGAGATGCTGATATTTTAATTACATAAAAAAATGAGTTACAGCAATTACATTAAAAAATTAATACAATATTTTTTTAACGAACTTTAAGTTTTGAAGTTTTCACTTTAAATTCAAAATAATTTGACCACGCAGCTGAACCGCTGACGTGAGTTGAGCAAATTTCCAAAATTTAGTTTATAGGAGTATGTTTTAGGGTTTCAACCAACAATTTGTGAAATAGGTCTATTCACGACGGTGCTGAATAGCTGCAAAATGCTTCGCACGCCATTCCACATATTGGGAGTAATTTCAATACACAATGCATTGCAGAATCCACCACATGGCTTTGAACCGGGTACTTTTACGGTATTTTACGTTTTGATCGATTTTGGGGGAACCAAGCGAGCTATTAAGGTCGCGTAAAAAACAAAATGTGCAGAATAACATCATACATTTATATTTGTAGAAAAAACTCTACAAAAAATCATTCTCCTAAAAAAATAGTTACTTCCTGTTAAAAACCGTGCTTTCGGTTGGTGGATATTTTTGGCGAACGAACTCGTCCGAGCGCCGTAGACAACCAACATGTTTACCAAATTTGAACTAAATCGAACTTAAAATGAGGCCGCTAGAGTGCGAACACACACATATATATATGATTTTTAATGACACCCCAAAACGTGTTCTGGGGACTATCGGTGCTCATTTGCTACTCCCGACCTTGGGTCTTACCATAAGGGCCACTGCAATAGCTCATTTTTCCTATGGAAATTCGCTAATAACTAGTAAAATTGGGATAAATTTACATATTAACAGAGTTTCATCATTTAACTCCACCGATTAGTTGGGATTCTAAAATTATGAACAAAATATTGCAGAACACGATGTCGAGCGTAGGGGGAACGAACTTATTGGCCGAATTGAGTTACCTCCCTTCTTACAAAAATTCTAAATTTTTAAGATCCAAACAGTAAGGTATCAAGCTATAGGTTGCCATTATACAATTTGGGATAGTTTGGGAATTGTTGGGATTTTACCCTTTTTTAAAATTGTTTCCTGCTTAGGGTACAAATACAAAGGCAGCGACGTGATGCGACGCGATACTATCAAACACGTACGTAGAGCGTCAAAAATCCGAACTAATTGGGACCGAGAGGGGTTCGGATTATCAATTTGTTCGGATTTTTGAAAACAACCAAGAAAATGCCATATAGGCTAAAATATATGCCCTTTAATAGATTAAAGTGGTTAAACAGTACAAGCAGTAATGTAATTACAATACAGTATGTAAGACTACTTACATATTATGATTTAGAAGACCTGCACGTACACAGTAGGGCCTACATGATTACACTTGTAACTCTCAATTACAGTACAGTACATAATTAAAAGTTCACTTGTACATTATAGTTAACACAAACGAAAAAAAATACTGTATAGTACACTACTGTATGTACGACTCACTGTTATAATGATTACTAAAAGAGAAATTAATGAACTTTCTGTATGTTTACTGCTAGCGCTAAAGCAGCTTATTAGCGTGGCGTACTGACAGCCAGTCTGCTGTGAGGGCGTGTGAGAGCAGGTATATTAAGAAGTGTTTAAAAAGAGATAATAATGTCAAACTGTGATGAAGATTTTTGTAAACAACGCAATAATTGGAATTTGCGAAAACGAAATTTTTGCAGGGGCTGCCTCAGAAAGCGTTCGGATTTTTGACGTTTCGGATTATTGACGTTCGGATTATCGACGCTCTACTATTAACATATGGCATAAAACACACAGGGCGCGACAAGCTCTGAAACAAATCAGTTTGATTTTTCAAGCGACTAGAAGCGATAGCAGTGCGTGTTCAGTAGCCGAGATGGATGGTGAGTTATTAATTAATGAGGTGTTTTCAAGACAACCGATTTGGGAATCAAAACACATACACCACAGGAACAGAGGAGTGGTAGACAAGATGTGGAGTAGTACAAGTAGTCTACCTATGACGGATGACAGGGAAAGACATATGTGTATAAATTTAAAATTTAACTAAAAAAAAGGATTCAAAGTCTAAATTTAAAGCTTCAAAATGGCCGCAATACACAGCGATTTACTGCAAACTCTCGCTGAACGTTCTATAGTACTGCTGCTCTATCAAGTACAAGTATGCTTAGTAAGCTTACAACGAAAATGGATTTTCTGGCGTTTGAAAGCATTTTTTCAAAAAATCGCCAGATATAGTAAATAAAAGTATTCCATAGCTTTTTTGTAGAGACAGGTTCAAAGAATTTATATATGCCAGTAAAAAAAATGATAATTGTAAAATTTACAAAGTTATTAGCTCAAGAAACAAAAACAAGTCGCTCCGCGTCGCATCGTCCTCTATGTGTTTCGATGTCGCATAGTATCGCGTCACTGCCTATGTATTTTTGTACCCACTGTAACACATCCAGAATCTCTCTATAGTTATTTGTGTATCTCGTGAGTTTGTCGCACGAGATAAACATTTGACGCCCAAAGTTTATTGACACAACTTTGCATCCGTAATACACACATCACTTTTTTAGTTTAAATAATTCGACCACGCAGCTGGACCGCTGACGTGAGTCCAGCAATTTGTGAGTTGAGCAAATTTTCAAAATTAAGTTTGTATGCCTATGTTTTAGGGTTTCAACCAACAATTTGGGAAATAGGTCTACTCACGAAGGCGTTGAACAGCTGTCTGTGTGTACGCAATATATTAGTAGAATCTGTTTGCGCCTAGTGGCCTCGCGAGTTTGCACCACTTGGCTTCGAACCGGGTATTTTACGTTTTGATCGATTTTGGGGGAACCAAGCGAGCTATAAGGTCGCGTAAAAAAACAAAACGTGCAGAATAACATCCTACATTTATATTTTTAGAAAAAACTCCAAAAAAATTCATTCTCGTAGTAAAAATCTCAAAAATAGTTACTTCCGGTCAAAAAACTTAGGTACTTCCGGTTGTTGGATTTTTTTGGCTAACGAACTCGTCCGAGCGACATAGACAACCAACCCGTGTACCAAATTTGGACCAAATCGGACTTAAAATGCGTCCGCTAGAGTGCGAACACATATATACACATATATATATATCTATATATATAATGTATATATATATACATATATGAATTTTAATGACACCCCAAAACGTGTTCTGGGGACCATGATCGGTGCTCATTTGCTACTCCCGACCTTGGATCTCACCATAAGAGCCACTGCAATAGCTCATTTTTCCTATGGAAATTCGCTAAAAAGATGTTTTACAGAGGTTAGTCCCACAACAATACAAATTTTCAAAACGTAAACTACATCAGCTGTTTACTTTGCGCAAATAGCTGGCGAGCGTAAAGCATTACGAGCTGTTTAGCCGTGCGGTTAAGTAAAACAAAGAGGTACAGTACCATAGTAAAATTACTTGAACACAATATGTGGTTTAGTTTGCTCACTGCTGTAGCAAAAATATATTTTCAGTAGTAAATGTGGACAGCGACAGCTTATAAGTGATTAAATGGTGGCAAAAGTCTGGACAAAATATGAAAAAAAAGCTTTACAAGAAACCAACTTAAAAAGCAGGATCGTCATTTTTAGTCCTTTGGTTTGCTTATTCCACACTCTGCAAAAAGAAGAACGTTCGCCCCACTACTACACGACGTAAATTGAGTGCTTACTTCGGTTCACTCATGTATACGCACAATACAGGCTTCAGTGCTTATATAGCGCACTTAAGTATAGATTAGATAAAGCTACGAGATCCAGGATTACGTATAACCTCTGAACAGCAACACTGGGAGACCATTAGGCTCTGTCCTCGCCTTAAAAGATAAAACGATGCAAAATATATTTATAGGAATTATATTTCAGGTATTCATGAACATAATCTCCTACTCCTCTGCAAGTAAAACAATAATTTGGAAATATTATTCAATAAGTCTTCGCCCTTAGTGCATAGCGAGTTGGCGCTCCACCTTGTCGAGGCCATAAGTTGTGTATACATATGTTTCATAAGCATTCCGGTTTGCTGATATAATTTATTTGAACCATTAATCTTATCTTCTAAAGCGAGAGATAGTTGTTTGTCTGCTAAATGGATCTGGAATCTCCGTCTAAGGATTTTTGATTTTTTGATTTTATATGGGGCTTTTGGCCACGAGAAATCGATTGGAAATGGTCACCAGTCTGGGAAAATTCGTTTTCTACGTCTTTTTATTAAATTAAAAAGTGAAATTTGTCCATTTTAAACAATACAAAGCACAGCTGATGCAAATGTTTTCAATGTCATTACAATAATCATCTGTTTTCTTTTAAACGAAGCACAGCTGATGCAAATGTTTTCAATGCCATTACAATAATCATCTGTTTTCTTTTAAACTGTATTTTATTAGAGGTAAGCCTAATGTTGTATCTATTTATAGTTACCATGGCAACGAATACTTCTGCTAAATAAACATACCCTTTATTTAGTTGTTTAATGTTATAGGCCTAACCTAAACGATGTTCACGGAAATTTGCAATAATAGTTATTGACGTGAGCGAACTAGGCCCTAGGCCTAAATCGATATTGAAATATTAAACTTTAATTTAGGCCTGACTTATTTCTGAGGCATAGCGTTGAGATTATGGTTAATCCTTTAAACTGTATTTTTATTACAGGTAAGCCTTGTGTTGTATATACCCTTTATTTAGTTGTTTAATGTTATAGGCCTAACCTCAAAACTCAATAATCCAATATTTATTATTGAAATCATAGCCCTGCTTATAATCTAGCTTTAGCTCGGTCTCCTGGTAGTTGTATTAATTACAGACTGTAAACCATACCCAGTCTTTTTCATACATGTGGCAAGAGGGCGGAAGTAGAGCAACCGGTACTTGGCTCGATTCCAAGCCGACAGGACATGACTAGTTACCTGGACTTCAGCTGTAAATGTTTTGTATAATTCGATCAAGCAGCTGACGTGACTTGAGCGAATTTCTAAAATTAAGTTTATATATTTTAGGGTTTCAACTAACTGTTTGGGAAATTGGTCTACTCACGAAGTCGCTGAATAGCTGCCCTCGTGTACGAAATACATTAGTAGAATTTGTGTGCACCTCAGTCTCCATCCCCTGTTCGCACCTCGATCTTACGTCCTCGGATTATGAACTGATTCGCTTCGCTCTCAGTGGACGAACTCGCTTGTTATGGTACATTTAGAGAGGGTAGTTTTAAGGTTTTTACGTTTTGACCGATTTTGGGGAACCAGACGTGCTAAAAGGTGGTGAAAAAACAAAATCTACAGAACAATCAATTATATTTATTTTTAACTTCCCGCTAAGAAAATTTAAAATTTTCTAAATTCGGGAAGTTATTGGTTTCACCCCGTTTTTCGAAAATCGAGTATTCATCAGATCTCGACGTTTTGAAGTCCTAGGAATCTTCCCTGACCACTCCCGAGAGTGTGTCACCCTGTCTGTATGTATGTGTGTGTATGTAAGTATGTGACCCGCTTATAACTTTTGAACGGCTTAACCAATTGAATCCTACCAAACGGCGTTCTAAAGAGTTCCATCAAACTTAGATTTCCTGAAAATTTCAACTAATTCGGACCAGTAGGTTCTGAGAAATTTCGAAAAAACTAAGAAATAAAAAAATTTCAAATCAGGTTTTTTGGAATAACTTTTAAACGGCTTTACCGATCAATTCCAAAATCTAATCAGCTTTTAACCTTGAAAAGCGACTTCGATCGCTACCAGTCCGGTCAAAATCGGTTAATTCGTTCGTGAGATATCGTGAACGAAAGAAAATAAAAAAAAGTGTTTTTCCTCAAATTCTCCGAAACTTTTCATCTGAAAAATTTTTGTTGTTGATTCTTTCAATGAACTTAAAAACTGCATCGATTGCCGCAAATCGCATAAAAATCGGTTGATTCATTCAAAAGTTATGGCAGTTCAAAATTTCCAAAAATAGTGTTTGTTGTAATTAAACTTAGCGGGAAGTTACAGGGATGGCCTTTAGAGTCAATCGTTTTCCAAATTTTTTTAGATAAAACCTCAAAGAAATTTCAATATAGTTCGAAAAATCTCTTTTGTTACTTTCATTCAAAACCAATTTTAGAGGAGCTTTCTTTAATTCACCAGACATAAGCTGAGGGATGAAAATCACAAAATGTCTCTCTATAACATTTGTTACAACTTTCTTCAAACACATGCTTCCGGATGATGGATTTTTTTGCTAACGACCTCGCCCGAGCGTCTTAGAAAACCAACTTGTGTACTAAATTTGCGCCTAATCGGACGTAAATGTGGCCGTTAGAGTAACACCCCAAAACGTGTTCTGGGGGCTATGATTGGTGCTCAACCTTAGGCCTCGCCTTAAGAGTCATTGCATAGCCCATCTTTCCTATGGAAATTCGCTAAAAATGGACGAACATCGTTCGCCGTAATACAGAACCGATGATATCGATTCCTCATATTATGTGTTCTGTATATCATTATGTATGGCGTTCTTCAAACACAAAAAATCGATATATAGAATGAAGATTCTGTACCTTTGACCATCAATCAGGACTGCTGTAACACCAATATCGATAAATATGTACACTATGTGACGTGTACATAACCAATTAATACGTACATTCTTTCGAAAATAGTTCATAAGAATGCCGATTGTTATCACACTTTCCCGCCAGAACTCGAAACAATGAGAGCGCCTTCGAACCACTAGTTACGCAACCTGTAAAGCCGGACTCGACGCGTGAGGGCTATACGTTAGGCGTAATAGAATGTCTGAATATAACAAGTTAATACTTTTTCCAAACAGTTCAATCCATAACAGTACAAATAAAGTTATTTCTAGATTACCAAAACATGAAAACATATAGTCGAAAATTTTTAAGAAATCCTGTCATTCTTCAAGCAAAAATATGAATAATCTTTCTGGACCATGCTTTGTCGGTTGTTATAGTTTACGGCTGTTATGCCCGGATATGTGCGCCTCTCACGTTTTAAATCGGGACATTTTAACTTTGTAAGTTTAGATGCATCCAGAGACGTTCCGAGCAGGACTTGTGTTTCTCATACATAAACTAAGATCGTGGTTCTCTTTTGCATCTGCTGGCAAAGTCAGTTTATAATAAGTTGGTTTCAAACGGAATTTATTAACGAATTTCCATAGGAAAGGTGCACTATTGCAGTGATTATTAAGGCACCTCGGTATAGGTTAAAACTACCAGTAATTTGCAATACGGCTGATTTTTTTTTTATAAGTACATTAAAGTATGTAGATTAACATAAAACAAAGTTTACCAATCTATCGATTTCCCAAAGTCGAAAAAAAAATCGATTATAATTTTTTTTGATTATCCTTAATATTTCGAGCTGGGATAAAGATAGAGAAAAATAAAAAATACCACCGTGTAGGGGAGGTATTTTTCAACAAAAAAGGCCATATGTATTTATTTCGTCCGAGCAATGGTTTGTCTGGAAAACATTCGATAATGCAAGTATGTATTTTGCAGCAGGGGAAATCACTAAAGCCATTTTCCAATATGGCGGTCAACTTTTGAATTTATTTCTTATGGAACACCCTATATTTTATGATGATACTGTATTTTACAAGTTATTTCAATACTTTTTTGTTCTTTTTTACTCAAGGTAACCGTTTAAGAGTTAGAGGGATATAAAGTTTTAAAAACACCATATCTGAGGGAAAGACAAATTTGTATGGAAACGTTTTGAACCAATGAAAACGCTCTCAACACTAATGAAGCATTGTTTAGAAAAAACAAATAACATTTTAAAATCAACAGATGTTATTTTTCTAAACCATAATGCAGAGGAATAAATCACAAAACTATAGATTTGTCACGCTTGAAAAATGAAGTTGATATCAAATGTTCAAAGCAGCTGTTCATTCTCATTGTTGCAAATTGTTGTTTATCGAAAGCAAATATCAGCTGATTCAGAATCCAGAATTCAGTAAAATCCAAAATCATCATAAAATATAGGGTGTTCCATAAAACATTCTAAAGTTGGCCTCCAATTTCCAACATAAAAACATTAAAAACTGTACTTTAAAATGAGAATGACCTAATAAAGAGAGGGCTTTTGATAAACAGCTATTTGCAACAATGAGAATGGACAGCTGATATTGAAAATATCTATCAACTTCATTTTTCATGTGTGACACATTTGTAGAATTGTCGGTTAGTTCCTCTGTATTGGTTTAAAAAATTAACAAGAACCGTATGTGTTGATTTTAAAAAGTTACTAGGGGCTCTGCCCCTGGACGCTCCGCGTCCCAACCCCGGCTCGGCCTTCGGCCTCAGATGGCTGCTTCGCTGCGCTCGCAGGTGGAAAATTCGATAAAGAATCTCGTTAATCTTTGGCTCGTTTGTACATAGGTGACCGAGCATAAATCAGCTGTTTTATTTGGCAGCTGACTCAAACTCATTTAACATTATCTCCATAAGATTAACATGGGAAATTTGAAGGATTGTATACCGGAGCTCCTTCCCGGGTGAATAGCGGCTGAACGGATGATAATATTATATAAGACTTGACATATCTGTGAATGATTATGTTCAGTTTTTGATCCAAATTAGCTGTTTTATATATAATAGGTTTGTAACAACCAATGTTTGAATTGAATTAAAATATAGTTAGCATTTTTCGTTGATTTTTGTTTGTGTTTGTTTTTAGTTTGTCAATGTAACCTCAAAAAGGTAATACTCTTCAAATTTTCTAAGTAATGTTGCTATGGCAATGAAAGTAAACAAACATGATGACTGTGTTGCTAAGTTTTTTATACGAACAGCTGTTTTTGTGCCCCTGATAAAATCAATAGAAATCTTTCTTCCATAAGATTACCATTGAAACTTTGAGGGCCACTGGGGCGTAGCCCTAATGTCCTAGGACTTCGGTAAATGGCCTAAAACCTTCCCAGGGTTAACCTGTGTTACTATGCAAAATTTCAAAGCAATCGGATGGACGGTATACGAACGCAAGGTGGACAAAGAACCAAAAAAAACCCCCATAAAGAATACACAGCAGAAATTTGCATTTGATTATAACGTTTGTAAGGCGAAAGATACATGATTTGTAATGCTTGATGACATATCTGTGAATGATTACCTGCAATTTAAAAAAAAAATAAGGAAATCGGCCGGATAGAATGGCCGTACTGACTGCCACAAGTTTTCATAAATTCTTTTAATATATAGATTTGTTTGTCTAAACAAGGCTTTTTTATTAGTGTTGAGAACGTTTTCATTGGTTCAAAACGTTTCCATACAAAAATATCTTCCGCTCAGATAGGGTGTTTTTAAAACTTTACACCCTTCTAACTTTTTAACGGTTAGTCGTATTAAAAAAAATACTAAGAACAAAAAAGTCTTAAAATAACTTGTTAAATCCAAAATCATCATACAATATAGGGTGTTCCATAAAAATTTAAAAGTTAACCGCCATATTGGAAAAATGCGGCCATTTATAAATATTTTAGCTTCATATGTTTTAGTTTCTCAAAAAACAAGGAAAGGTTCCCTATTTAAAGTTTGCTGTCAGATGTTATGGTTTACAAGATACCAATGGAGATCCATTTAAAAAAAACATCCTGTTTATATGTATATATACCGGGTGTCCCACGAAGAGGTCCCTATTTTTTAATTGATATGACAGACGTATAGAGCGCGCTACAGACTTGAAATTCTACAGTCGTGACTAACACATATGTAAAAGAAATACTCCTGAGTATCAGTTAATTCTGACTGATCCAAACAAAATGGCGGAAAAACAAAAAAACAACAAAATCAGCAATCGTATTTTAAAGGTAAACCTACTTTTATTTAGAATAGGAACAGCTACAGCTGTTTAGACTATTTTAAATCTATCAGCTGACTCCGTGTATCCACAACAATGAACATATTTGGTAATAAACATTGGCATTTATTATTAAGTTGCATTGTAAAGTGTCTTATGTACCATGCCGTTTTCAACTGAGCAAAAAGTGAAATGTTGTTCCTGGGCTATTGCCTTTGAAAATGATTATGAAGCAATAAGGTGTTTTAGGGAAAGGTACCCAGGTGTAGTTCCACCGTCAAGGAAATCTATTCGTAAGTGGAAGACTATCCTACTAGAAACGGGGTCAATACAAA
>JAGFPH010001734.1:0-13059 GCA_018207615.1 Philaenus spumarius
GGGACTTTTCAATCACACTGTATATACAGTATGTATATATGTGTTCGCAATCTAACGGACTCATTTTAAATCCGATTTGGACCACATTTGGTACCAACGTTGGTTGTCTAACTTGCTCGGACGAGTTCGTTAGCCAACAAAATCCAACAACCGGAAGCACTTTTTTTGATCGGTGGTAGGCCTAACTATTTTTGTAGATTTTGTGTACTAGAATGACACTTGTTTAGGGTTTTGTCTAAAAAAATAAGTGTAGGATATTATTCTGTTCATTTTGTTTTTTTATAGCTCGCTTGGTTCCCCAAAATCGATCAAAACGTAAAATACCATAAAAGTACCCGGTACAAAACAACGTGGGGGCATCTTCTGATCAAGGCCAGGGCCGAGTTTATCGCTTCGCTGCGAGTTCTTCCGCTGCGAATGGAACGAAGCAGGGCGTGAGTCGATACAAGGGCTGGAGGCTTAGATACAAACAAATGCTACTAATATATTTCGTACGCGTAGCAGCCTCTATGAGTAGACTAATTCCCCGAATTGTTGGTTGAAACCCTAAAACACATTAATTGAATTTTTAAAAGCCACGATGGCCGTGGTTGTTAAGGCGTCAAAACTTTATCAATCGTCATGGCAACCATCAATAGAAACGTTCCGGGTTCAATTCCCATTGACCCCGAATAATTTTCTAAATGGTTTCTTAACAGACATCATTGGCTGTGGCTCGGATTCCACGTAAAACTGTAGGTCCCGTCTTCATTAGCCTTAAAGTTCAAAACAGCAGGACGTTAAACACAAAAAAAAATAAGTTTTAAAATTCACTAAACTTTAGTCAGCGGATTAACTGCGTGATCGAATTATTATTACTTCTTAGAAATAATGTTTCCCTAACTCAAGACCAATTAATTATATTTTAACATATTAAGAAATTATTAAAAACCGAATTTAAGAATTTGGACGTAATAATTCAAAGTAAAATTCTAGTTTCTTTCTGATTATTGGAACGTAGGGGAGTCAGCACTGAACAATTATTTTATTGAATTTCCAGGTAGGGGAACGGCCAGGTAGGTTGATCAGCCTACGGTATTCTCGTAATCAAGACTAAAATATCCGCAATTTTCATAATCCACTGCCTTCGAAGCCAAACGAAAAGTCACTAGCGCGTGTTACATAATAACTCATGTTATTCAACTGATTATATACTATTTATTAATCATCACATGAAATCTTATCATCGCATGTACAAGTATTCAATGCCATTAATATTTTAAAAGATAAAATTGAGGAAAAAATGCTTTTCAGTGTTTGGCTGCCATGCGGGTTGGGAGCTGACCTTGGTGAAATGAAGTTGAATATATTGTTCATTTTAATAGTTTTGGTCCTTATTGGTGCCCAGGTAAATAGCTTTGCAGCACATTTGTTTAATTTGAGTGAAGTAAACTCTTTAGTTTGTATGCCTATTATGATTTTATTTGTGTGAAATATAGTTTTATGGAATCAAGCCATATTGTCCGTCAGTGTCTACGGCAATAAAAATTGACGAAGTTATACAAATTGACATAGTTATAAAAATTGAGGCAGTCATAAAAATTGACATAGTTATAAACATTGACTTAGTTATAAAAATTGACGTAGTTATAAAAATTGACTTAGTTATAAAAATTGACATAGTTATAAACATTGACTTAGTTATAAAAATTGACATAGTTATAAACATTGACTTAGTTATAAAAATTGACGTATACGGATAACGAGTCCGCGTCTTCAGGCAGTAATAATTATATTGGTTACCTCTGGTTTGTGGGGGGGGGCGAAGAGCCCGGCTGTCATTTAGAAAGGGTGCAGACTCTTAGTCCGCCTCATACGGGGACATTTTGATCCACTGGTTATTAGTAAAAAGACCAACACTCTGAACTTAATGTAATGCTATGTGCAATACTTATATAATGATAATTCCAAAGATACCACTTGTTGGATGCTTTTAAAAAGGCCTATTAAATATAAAGCTCTTTAAAATTACTTTTATTACTTCATATTGCATATTTCATTATTGTATTCTGTAAAAATAGTAGCTATTGCCATATCTATTTATACCTATATTTACAAACTGGAAACATATCTACTGTGGCTGTTTTTAAGGTTGCAATTCTGTTTTACAAAACAACGTAATTAATTGGTAACGGTATTGAATCAAAGATAATAATTTACCTTATGAATAAGGTTATATTAAAAGACTTGATATGAATATTCGCTCGCAGATGTGTTTAAATAAATAAAAAGACTAAATATTAGGTATTAACCACTACGCGCAGTTAAAAAACCGATTTTAGATCCGATTCCAGGCCCCAAAACGCAGTGAGTTTCACCCAAATCGTTCTATGTATCCTTTTAGGCCTACATAAATTATTAGCTAAGCACCAATAAACGATCAAAATTCCTTTTCCCGCCAGTTTGTTACTCATAACTCCCGAACGAACATAAAAATTGCAAATCATGTTTTGGGGAGTATTGACATCATGAGTACATTTCACATTATTGTATAATGTTTTGATATATATTTAACGGTTGAACCAGCGTATAGAGTAAATTAAAGCACAGACGATCTTGTCAAAGTGTTAAGCTTTTGATCAAATCAGTTGCGTTATTTTTTATTTATAATCGCGCTTGTCTCGTCCGTTTATAAAACCGATAATTTTGTCCGCAATTTTGTATTTTTTTTTCAATTTTTAAATAGGAACCATAAATATTTCCGGGATAAAAAAAGTATCCTAGATTAATCTCTGAAAAGTCCTCTACATGCAAATTAAAGTTTTGTATAAATTGGTTCAGCCAATCCGGAGATTATCCCGGACAAACAGACAGATAGACAAAAAATAAAAAAATGAATGTTTAGGTTTTGGTAAAGTGTGAGTAACCATATTATCAGTTTAGAAAAAATATTTATTTCGAAATAGACAGACACTTCAATTTTATTTATATGTGTAGATGTATAGATTATACACCTTTGGAGAATAAGGCACTAATTGAAGCAGGCAGAGAGCCAGGTACAAGCGTTATGGGGCAAAGAATCCAGTTGTCAATCAGAAAGGCCCAGACTCTTTGCCCACCGTTACGAAATATTTTTGGTCGACCCTTCGTTGGAGTGTACCCGGACTCTCTGCAATACAATCCAATGTCATTACTCTACACATTTCCAGAGAGTTCCGAAACATTTTGTAAAGTGTAGCCTATATTTTAATATTGTCTTCTTTCAACATAACGTAGTTCGAAAAGCGATCGGATCGCTGAAGTGTGCAGTGAGCAAGTAAATGAACTAAAAATAATAGAACAAAGCACCACAGAGGATATAAGTAAAATTTCTTATATCCTCTGTGAAAGCACAAGCCCAAATTAATATAAAAGTGCATGAGACTCTCGTTCGTTAGGAGTGGAGACTTGGAGATGCCTTAGGTTCTAGTCCTAGAAACAGTTGATTTTATGCATTGCTCTCTTTGCATTATTTGATATATTTTACGAAAAGGCTTTGAGGTTAGAAATCGTTCAAAATGAATGTTTTACAATCCTTTTTGTTTACTTCATTCTTGAAAACTAAGAAACAAATTAGGCCTACAAACATAAAACTAATTTTACTTTCTCACTATACTATAGTATAGAGAAAGTATAGTGATCGCAAAAAAAATCGATGTTGAGATTTTTGTGGAAATATCCGTTTTGGGACCCCCTGAGTCCAAAAAAGTGGTTTTTACAAAATATCTGTCTGTATGTCTGTATGTATGTCTGTATGTATACAAAGCTAGAGAGAAAACTATTCGATCGATTTCAACCAAATTTGCACCAGACATGTCCAGTACGCCTGTATAGATGCACGAAAAAGGGTTTTGAACAATTTTGAAAAACAACCCCCTTTTTGGCCAAAAAACCCCCAAAAAATCAGTTATTATTTTTTTATTAAAAAACGGCTCTAACGATTTTGATAAAATTTGGCTTATTTGTAGCCTTTAATGTGCCCTACCTTATACAGAAATCCGCATCTTTCTAAAAATTCTCGTTTAGCTAATAATAATGATAATAACTGTTTTTGGGGGTTTTTTGGCCATAAAGCGGGTTGTTTAAAAAAAAATTTCAAAACAATTTTACGTGCATCTATGAAGACCTAATTGACGTGTTTGGAGCAATTTTTTTCGAAATCGATCGAATAGTTTTCTCTCTAGATAATAATAATAATAATAATATTTATTAGTTAATCTCCAACTTTAATAAAAAAACTCTCCTACCCCACCCTACAAGTCACAGTGAATCTGTTTAGTAATTTAAATGTATTTGTGAGAAAGTATGTGCCAGTTCCTGGTACCGTTTATTTAAACGGTCACTGTCTTGGACTCTTGGTCTGAATTATTGCTATTTTATCATAAAAGTTTAAATTTCTATTAATTTATACATATAAAACTACTGACGATAAAAATTGAGTAAATTTAATTAATTATGAACAATTATAACCTACTAGTCTATAGTTGTTCCAAAAATGACTGAATTTTAAATATTTTTGACTAAAGTATTAATTGCTTCAAGTAAGCCTATGATTCAAATGTATGATCTTTTGTTTTGTTTTTCAAAATGTATTTTAGGTATTTGAGTAAAATATTAAATTATAGGCTCTGCACATTTACCATGTTGAAAATCCGTAACGGCGTGGACTCAGTTTGTTGTTTGTAGGCCTAAGTAGTTTCTTTTGAAGAACGAAGTAAACAAAAAGATTAAAACGTGTTCAGTTAATGTAGGCCTACAGTATAATACGCAGGCGTCTACCGGTTACCTATGTTACGTATTATGAAGAGAGTAGAAATTATTCTTTCTCTTTTTTCTTGCACTGCGCATGCGTGTCAAACGATGTGTTTCACTTTTTCTGATCCAGGTCAGTTGGCCCTACCGTGCCTAAAGAAGTTTCACTTCAGGAACAGAAGGATGTTAATTATGCAGATTGCACTTATAAGTTTTAGAATTATTGAAATTGCACTAGATGTCTGTTTTGTCTATAGTTGCTTATTAGCTAATTTCCATAGGAAAGATGAGCTATTTCATTGACTCTTATGGTGATACCTAAGGTCGGGAGTAGTAAATGAGCACGTTTTGGGGTGATATTGAAAATTGTAAATATGTTTTCGCACTCTAACGGCCGCATTTTAAATCCGATTTGATCCAAATTTGGTACAAACGTTTGTTGTTTAAGTAGCTTGGACTAGTTCGTTATCCAAAAATCCAACAACCGAAAGCACGTTTTTTGACCGGAAGTAATTTTATTGCTTTTAGTGATTTTTCGTACTAAAATAAAACTTTTTTGCGGTTTTATGATAAAGTATAAGTGCAGGAGATTATTCTACACATTTTGTTTTCTTCTACGACCTTGTAGCTCGTTTGGTTCCCCCAAAATTAACCATGACGTAAAATACGATAAAAGAACCCGGTTAAAATCTTCGTATGAATTTTACCGTGGGGGCATCTTCTGATCCGATGCCGACGGCCTGGATGCAAACACGTGAAGCAAGTTGGTCAGAAGCGAACCCGTCCATAATCCGATACCACAAGGTCGAGAAGCAAACTTGTAAAGCGCAGTCTATAATCCGAGGCACCAAGGTCGTTGCTGCGAGCGGAACGCGTGAGCCGGAGCTGGAGGCTGAGGTGTAACCAAATTCTAGGGGAGGGGTTCTACTAATGTCTTTTTACACGAAGGCAGCTATTCAGCGCCTTCGTGAGTTGACCAATTTACCAAATAGTTGGTTGAAACCCTAAAAAATATAAACTTAATTTTGGAAATTCGCTCAATTTCCGTCAGGTTCAGCTGCCTGATCGAATTATTATTGTTTTTTTAATCCTATTCTTTAAGATATTGCCAATTACAAAATATGCAGCATTTGCAATTAAAAGCCGATTTTTTGTCATGTATCAAGACATTGTCAAGAAACTAATAGGCCTAATTATTATCACTTTTGTCATGTGACGGTGACCCGATCTTTTACGAAAGTAGATCTACACTAAAGTTTGTTTTGGTATAAGTGTATACACTTTAAATAAAGTAGAATGATAAACATTTCCGACGGTATATAGGTATTTAATCAAACAAAGGCAAAATGACCCGTGTGCAGACCGCCTAATAGCAATGACTACATATCAATATTGTATATTTTGAATATTTTTAAAGTTATTAAATTTTACTGAAGACATGAACAAACAATTTTTCACTGAATAAACATATCGGAAAGTAAAGCAAACCGAAATAACAATTTGAAAATAGTTGTAATTATTTTATTTATTTATTAACCAGCAAATAAAATGTTAATAAAATCCAGTAGTTAATCAATATTCATTTTACACGCTGTAAAATTCGCGTAGAAGTTTTCACTTCTATTGTGTGGTCATATGCACACCCAATTTTTTTATTATTTGACGTTTATTTTAATTATGTATTGGGTTACGAATATAATAAGTTATAGAAGATTTTATTGTGAATCCCAATCTTTTTTAATATTTATTTTAAAATCGAATATATACGTATATCAAAAGATTTATACATTTTAAAAATGTATTGTAAAATTTTGTTTACAAAGTATATTCGTTTTCGATAGGTAGGTACCGGTACTAAAAATTTAATAATAATAATTTATAAATCAAATAATTTATCGTATCTTGATGATATTTTCACAGGATGTGTATAATAATATACTCTGTGTTAATTCGACTGCAATCAATAATAAACTGCTGATTTTCATTTCTCTTTTACATGTCAAATGTTTCATCCATTTACTTCCAGATTGAAGGATTTGCGAGTGTACGTGTATTAGGATTGTAAGTTTGTTACGAGTTAAATATCTAAGGTTAATTAAATATTGTCATTCAACTGAATGTCCATTGTTTATTTGGATTCAAATAATGCCGTAAACAAAATAAAATAAAAACTAAATACGAGTATTAACACTAGACTACTAGCTGTAACGATTACATTTGTTATACTTATATAATACTGCAAACAAAATAAAATATATAGTATATATTCGATTTTAAATATTAAAAAAGTTTTGGACTCACAATAAAATCCTCTATAACTTATTATATTTATAACCCAATACATAATTAAAATAAATGTCAAATAATAAAAAATAAAAATATATTGTTCACCATTTGTCGAATTTGAAATAGTAATTTTTATAGGCCTAATCAGTAAAGGTATTAAAATTAGTTGTAACAATCTGGTTTTTTATATTATTATTATTATTGATATGTTTTCTATGTGTGGTTAAAATTTTATTAAAATCGGTTAGATATTTTAAAGTTATTCAATTTTTACATAAGGCTCTTCAATTTTTACATGAGAAGCTTATGGAACTTATGAGAAAGTGGGTCCCGATGACGTCACGAATTACTGCGCATCCACTCGTGAACCCTACCGTTAGTATTCTATATACCGTGGCACATCTTATGGACTCAATTCTAACAGATTTTACAAACTTGGCGCGCTAAAGATTTGTAGTTGGGCACAACACCGAGAGGAAGCGCTGGCAAACCATTTAGCGCAAGGTCTCTTGATAGAAAGAGATCTTGCATTTAGCGTGCGGTGGAGAGCGAGAGAGTGTTTCTCCCCTCTCACTCGGTCTACGATTTTCTAGTCGGACTCAGGAAATGAATTTATGTGTTCAAGAGAGATTTTCAAACTTATCTTTGTTGTATATGGGAAGAAAATACTCAGAGAACATATTGAAACTAACGATATTGTAGAAAAGTTCGCTATGAAGAACAGAAAGTTACAGTTGATATAGACACTTATATACTTTAACTATTTATTAATATTTCAAAGGAAGTTCATAATAAAAGTAAATATTTAAATTTAAAATGTATCCCTTCTGTTCAAAAAATACAATAAGCATTTGTTCTTGAGTTTTCATTTTTTGTCTTCTCTTTCCACCTTTAAATTTAAGAGTAATCCTATACAGTACTGTTAAACTTTGTATGTTTTTTATTTTAATTTTTTTAACTAGTCTATATTAGTTAAAATTTAAGTGCTAGCATTGCAGAAAGTGTGATTTCCAAGTGCCTAATTATTTTTTTCCGGAATCCCACCAAACCCCGGTGCATCCATACTAAATTAGCCCCCCTAGGAAATTCTTATGACCTATTTCACATTAAAACATGTGTTTTTTTCTAGGGCGAAGTAACACCCTTCGGCATGTAATCGAAAAAGGTACTGCGTGCTGTAACGTAAAAAACAAATATCTATTACTATAAAATTTTCTCAGATTCTTCTTATTTATTAGTGACAAATGTATAATATTAGAGTTACAAATATTGGTAGTTTAATATGTTTTTTTAATGTTAACGGTAATTTATGAAGTGATTATAGTAATTTGATAAGTAATTACAATTTTATTCTAACTTTAACACTTGACTGATATATATTTCATTTGCTTTGAATATTTACACTTTTGTATTCTTTTTTCCTATTTATTGTGGCTGTGTAAGCAAAATTTTTAAAGGTAATTTATTTACTAAATGTTAGTATTTTATTCTTAAAATGCTTTTCATGATATTTTTTAATACAATATGTAAGCAATACTTGAGATAATTTTTAAACAACAAAACTGAGGAACAAAACTGTATTTTTGTATGTTATTAATTCACTACTCTTAAAAATTTTGATGTTGATTGATAATATGTTAAAGATTTACTAAAACCGTAGTAAGAATTTTACTGGTTAAGAAAAACTTGTATCTTTTAATTAGTACAAGGTTAAAAAAGTTAGACATCGTGTTAATTAAAATTGTTTGTTTAAAATAAATTATAAACATAATAGTCAAGAAAGTACTTTCAATAGTGGTTAAGTAGTCCACAACTCACCAATAAACAGTAAACTTCAATTTTTAGTAATGCGATATATTTTAATTATTCAAAGTGTAAACAAACTGTGAACAATTTTTTTACAATTGGGGGGAGGGTTATGACCCTGGTTACGCCTATGGTTAACTGGCAGTATCTTTTTTCGATTAAGTGTCCATAGAAAAAAAACACATGTTTTTAATGTTAAATAGGTCATAAGACCTGATATAAACTTAAAGATTATGCTATTTGTTTGTATATTATTTTAATATGTATTTCAAAATTCTAGTGATCGCTCAGTGGTCGAAATTCGACCATAATTCATTAAAATTTATAATTTGAATGTTATTTAGGTTATATTGTCAAAGACTAGGGACTATACCTGTATAATCACAGATTTCGCCAAGGCTACAAAGTTATTTGTCATCTTTTTCAAATTATATAACATTTAAATAAAAAACAAATTCAAAAAATGAAGATTGAATAATTTTTCATATATTTTTTTATAGAAATAAAAAACCAGGCGATTAAATAAAATGTTGTTCATTGAACTTGACATACATATTTTGATAATTTAATTAGTGATTTAAACCTTCTGGGAAAACGATTTTTTTATATATTACGATGCATAAATTTAATGGTCTGCTCCAGTAAAAGAGAAAGCAATCGGCGACTCGCACGAGGATAGGCTTAACAATGTAGTTTCAGGGAGCAGAGTGCTTTGGCATTGACTCACTTCAAACAATTTTATAATTTTTTTTACCATTTTATATAATTTTTATTTTTGCGTGATGAGAAAAAAAAACTAAAGATTCTGTATTAAATTTCGGATCCGGCTTGCGTTTTACTTTTTTTTAATTTTTTTTAATTTTCCGAGGAAGATAATTCAAACTTGGTATTTAAAAAATTGGCAATTGTATAACAAACGGAAGGTATTTAAAACAAACGTTTACATACATGGCTGATTGTAATTTAAAGTTTATATTTTATTTATTTTTTAGAAATTGCAGTATAAACAATCATATTTATAAAATGGACTGTCAATATGCGTGTAGCAATAAAACGAGAAACAAAACTATTAATTCATTATTTACAAAGTAGTATAAACTCAATACAAATTTAACTTTCCATAAACGAAATAGATATATTAACTGACAAAATATGTTTGTAGCAATACAAAACATATTATTACTTAATTATTTACAAAGTTATATACGCAATTGCAAATTTAAACCTAAAAATAGAAATATTTACAATATCAATTAGAAAATAATTACAACAATTTGTGTTCCTGAAAATACCTATATAATTTATATTTAGTTTCTAAACAAATAAAACGTGATTGTGTCTGGGATTGAATATAACGCAATAGCGAGAGTTTTGATTCCCTGTGCTTGTGTGAGTGGGGGTTAACCCTTCGTTCAGCCAGCCGCACTCGGCAAGTAATCTAAATATATAGTAATAGCAAAGCGGGAGTACCGATGGACCACCATGCGTGCAAGGGGACTTGACCCGGCCTCCATCGGTGCTCCCGCTTTGCTACTACTATAGTACAAATGAATTACAGTAATTGTATTATCGTTATACCAATGAGAGGGGAGAAACAGATGAAACACTATCTCGCGCTCTAACGCTCTCCACCGCACGCTAAATGGTTTGCCAGCGCTTCCTCTCGGTGTTGTGCCCAACTACAAATCTTTAGCGCGCCAAGTTTGTAAAATCTGTTAGAATTGAGTCCATAAGACGTGCGCTTCTTAACACTTAAGTATTCATTGCTAATAGTTAGAAATTTAAATTATTGAAGCAAAAAGCTGTTGTATCTATTATTTTATTCAATTGGTTGCTATGGTAATAAATGTAAATACATGTGATGATTCAGCAGTCTAGGCCTAACCTAAAATTTTTTCCGACTAAATTTACAAATATTGAAATGAAAAAGGTTTTTATCAAAATAAATTATAGCTTATGTTACTCAGGGATAGTGTAGCTTTTTATTAGTATGTAAAACTACTATTTCAATAGGTTCAGTAGTTCTAAAGATTACCCCCTGCATACAAAAAAAATACCTCTTTATGATATTACTAGGGGAGACCCCTGCGTGCTCCGCACGCCAACCCCCAACGGAACCTTCTAAAAACAAATATTATGTTTTATTTATAATAAAGTTGTACGATTAATAATAACCTCAAAACTAAGATGATAAATAATGATAGATGTTCAAATAAAATTATTTCGTATATTTTATAACAGCAGTTACAATAAAGGTTAAAAGAACCACCAAGGCTCAGGTCTACACTTCAAAACCCTAACCTAAAAGCTAGAAATACAAAAATAATTGCTTCAAATTTTGAAATCAGCTTTTATGGAAATATTGGAACAAACAGCTATATTATCTGTTATTCTATTAAATTGGTTGTTATGGTAATAAATGTAAATACATGTGTTGGTTTGTCATTCTAGGCCTAACCTAAGAATTTTTTTCCGACTAAATTTACAAATATTGAAATAAAAAATAATGTTTTTATCGAAATGAATTATAGCCTATGTTACTCAATTTTATGTTATTTTATTTTATGTTTTACTATAATTTACTTTTTATTAGTAAAACTATTTTTCAATCGGTTCAGTATACAGTGACTAGATATAGACAGTGTGGCCACATGAAAGCGGCCGCCACGTTTTTCCTAAAAGTAATGTTATCTGCCATAAAGTATAATGTAATTTATTTTCAAAATATTTATAAAACCTTTTGTTTTATTTCATAAAGGCTTCGTAAACAACTTTTTAAATGTTAAAAAGTAGTTAGAAAGCAGATAAGTTGTTTAAAATGAAATAACTTATAAAAAATAATGATTTAGCCTACTATCACATTTTTTACTAGCCTATGCCGATAGTTGAGTAGCCTACTGGACGTTAATAATTACAAACTAATAAAGCTACTGTATATAAAAACAAGTTGCACTATTATTCTCTTTGTTCAATTCTACGTCAAAAAAAAAAACATTTTGCAGTTCAATTACATTATTTATGCTGTTTATTTGAATAAAAGTCAAGGTTTTGTATTATTTTCAATGAAAAAAATTTTCAATAATTTGTAGCTATCTGAAAAAGTATTTTACTGGTCATAATGAAATTTTTTTAATTAAATTTAATTCTCAACTTATATAACAAATGCACCATAAATTCTAAACAACAATTTTGTTGCTTAAAATTCCCCAGAGTTAAAGTTTTGTGGCAAGTTAATTATGAAATTTGTTTTTACTGATTTTAGGTTTCAATTCAGTTTGAAAAGCAAAATCTTAAAAATGATTTTCTTAAAGCTAAATTTGAAATTTTTCCTAACTTAATGAATAAATTAAAATACCAAAAATTCAAAGTAAAACAAAACGAAAAATAAAACAACGAATAGGCCTAAATCAAAATGCAAAATTATTATCCTGTTGTTAATTAGTCTTTTTTATCAATGAATAAATTTTACAAATTAAATATTTTCAAAGTTACACTTTCTTATTTTTACAATGCATTTATTTCCATCAGATTTTTTAAAAATAAGCGAAGCAATTAAAACTTTCCTAAGTAACTCATTTATTTCTATTTAAATTGAAAGCTAATAATAAAATTAATGTCTCTAACAACAATTTAACATCGAAATTCCAATTCTTTGATTTTGAGGTTAGGCAATTCAAGATTTTCAAGTTTAAGTTATTCAAAGCCGAAAAACAGTTTTCATTATTAATTTCCCTCATTATTTCAGTTAGGCCTACTTATTAATGTGATTCTTGCCTTAGATTGTAGGCCTACCTTCACCAAGACTAAAAGAAAGAAAAAATAACGATGACAATTTAATTTGAAAACTATAAACAAACGTAGGGCTAACACGGACGAAATTATAGGTTTGGGCCAAAAACAGTTCTTAAAATTGCGTAATACTAATATTTATTGCATTTTTCTTTTCTATTGATAAAAAGGATTAGCCTATGTTATGAACTTTTTAAAATGTTGTAAATAAAAGACTTTTGGTATGTACTTACTTCTGAAATATGCGCGCTGAAACGATTCCGTAGAGTGGCGGGAGTAGCCTAATCTGCTGTCATTTCCTTATTAATTTGGTGCAATATCACATACTTCAACACAAATCGCTTTAAAATAACTATTACGTTTATTTTAAAGTAAAAACTAACAAATATCTGTTAAAAAATCGGTAAA
>JAGFPH010001734.1:13159-49330 GCA_018207615.1 Philaenus spumarius
TTCCTCTCCTCTCTTCTCTTGCGTTGTTAACCGTACTTCTCTCAGAACTGTACGTGCCAAAAGTCACGTCCGCAACTCTGTGCTAGGCCTTCCATATCTCAACGTATAGACCGATGTTGTGTCTTATTATTACTTGTATTTATTTATCGAACTGTCCATAATTCCAAATACCGCTCTGTATCGTTCATTTACAACGCACCACTCATTGAAACAAAGTTTCTGTACAATTTTCACCTTTTACACACGCTCATATATTGATATGTTTTTTAAGTCTGCTTTTATATTACCTACTTTTACAGTCTGCTTTTATGTTTTATTATTTGTTTATTAAAGAAAAAAAAATGATTCTACTGTAACTATTTTGCGTCATTAAGAAATGTATATATAAAAATTATAAATGGTTAATATTATTTATGTATTGCGTCATTATTCATTTAGACCAAACCTCTGTATCTTTAGTCATTATAGGAAACAGCTGATTTATTTCTTATTTTATTATTTTCTCTGTGACATGGACGTTAGTGTTACAAGGTGGTCTTATTAATGAAATAGTAATAAAAAGCACTACCGTACATATTGCATAATTTATAATCTAAAAATTACAAAAGACACTACTAAATTATGAATAGGTCTACATATTAATGCAAGCTAAAATAACACACAAAAACATATGTCACAGACTTATCTATACACACACATCCAAGAATCATAAATAAAAAGGCACCTGTAAGGCTATGCCTGTGTAGAGATTGCCGTTACTAAAAACAATGAAATGAAGATAAAATAATAGATTTTTGAATTCGAGTGAACTTTATAGGCCTACTTAAACTTATAATACACAATATTTATGAAGATTTAAAATCATAAAATTTGTTTACTCTGTCTCGGAATGTAATAAGTATTTCAAGCAATTGGTAGTATTTAAAAGGTAAACTATTTCATCATTTTCAATAGGAAATCAACCTGAGGGAGTTTAAGAAATCTATTTTCTCAATTTATTTAGAAAACAATTTTTGTTGAAACTATTTTTAATATAGGGTAATTAGGTAAACTTAACAAATGTTCTAGGTGACTCAAAAGTTGCAATGAAAAAAGTATTATTTGGCTTTGTAATCTTTAACTGTGTGACGTATTTCGGAGTTTTAATTTATAATCACTAACCAGACTTGTAGTATTACCACTTCTTATATGAAACAGCTTCGTTACCTTATAAATATAGGCCCTACACATATGTTTTACTGGAAATATTTTGAGTTCCACATAAAGAAGCAGGCAATGTTCATTTTTTGATTTCGCTTTTATAACGCTGACAATTTGTTTTTGAATCATAAAAACTGTTCTTATATTCATTTGTCAAGTAAGTACCACCTGACAAAGAAATTTTGCGTATTCCATTCTATTATGAAATAAAGCAAAATACACTTGCGGTAAAATACTTTGAGGACAAACACCTTTCAAAAAGAAAAATAACCTAAGAATATTATTTAATTTACTCTTCAAGAGTGAAATATGAGTTTACCAGTTTAGTTTACTATCGACAAAAAAACCTACATATTCTACGGAACTAGATTTCTGTACAATACATGCAGTATTGCAACAAGATGGAAGACCTATACAATATTTAATTGAACCTTTAAAGTTCGCTTCACCTCTCAATTCAAAGTTAACATGTAATTCTAAGTCTTTCCAGGACTGAGCAACATTTCGTGTTCTGTAAACCACCAGCGAAGTGCACACAAATCTGCAGGGATTGCTTCTCTTATATTTCCTTTCATAGTGTCAACAGTTTCCTACATAGTAGGCTAAAGTCAAATGGTGCATAAAAAGGCTTGATGTGGGAAATTCTGGTGTAGGCCTAATTAATTGTTTTTAGTGGTTCATTTTATGTTTTTTGGGGGTACTGAACACGAATATCAAGTTGTCCAACAAAAATTTTCCCCACAAATATAAGAAATAATAAAAAAACCACTAAAAGTAACGTTTTTTAGTGATTTTCAGTCCATAACTTGCAAAGAAAGCTATTTACACAAAAAGTGGTCCTGTAGCAAAATATAAAGTAGAGGTGAAAGATACAGTTATTAAACAGACTCAACTATAAGGAGATGATTTTGGTGCATCAGTGGTCAACAGGATCCACTCGATAACAGACATGGTGACAAAAAATCTGTATATTAGTAGGCAAAAGGTTGGTGCTCATGTTGAAGAGAGGGCTATGAATGACATTTTCACTTTAATGGAAAGCAATGACAGGGAATGTCAGTTTTCATTAGACCAGCTGATGATGAAGATAGAGGACAACTACATTCCTCATAGAAAAACTGAAATATATCATTTATTGGACAGATATGGAGAAGATGTTATTATATCAAGGATAAAACTAAATACAATTGTATAATTCAAACATAAGATTTTGACAAATGTGTGGTACATTGAACAACGTTAATCAGAGCGGGAAGAACATCTTCGATTAGTTGAGACAGCGGTTGATGTGATTCTTGAAGAGACACGGTCAGTATCGTATGCTATGGATGCTTGACTATCCTCCTCCAGATTATTATTTCTTAGACGAAAATGAAAGCCTTGTTCTGGTGGTTCTGAAAGTTTTCATAGAAGACTGATACTCAAGAAGAAGTGAGGGAAGACTGACAAGTGGGAAATAAAAGTTTTAGCCATTTCACACAATGTTATTAGAGCTGTTAGGCCAACTTCTTTCCTTT
Source organism: Philaenus spumarius (assembly GCA_018207615.1). Lineage (NCBI taxonomy): Eukaryota > Metazoa > Arthropoda > Insecta > Hemiptera > Aphrophoridae > Philaenus > Philaenus spumarius. Next base: position 15,877 of record JAGFPH010001734.1, read on the forward strand.
CCCCTTACAAATTGGGCTATCAGCTTTTTTTATAAGAAGTATGGGTTACGAAAACTAATTGATATTGTGTCATCTTTGGGATTTTGCGCCTCTTATTCCAAAGCTGTTTGTCTTAAAGTGTCAGCAATCATGAGACCATCATTACGAATAGACCCACCTATTTATTTGTGTATTCTAAATGTGTTTCTTAATATGCGTAGCCTACTCTTTCATATTTATTCAATAAATTTTCAAGTATTTGGAATGAAGTCACTGATTATTTCTTTTAGGGGTATAAGAACTGGAAGGCTGCTCTAAAGAAATTACGGAACCCGTGTGTAAGAGGGCTCATAGTAGTAGGCCTACTTAAATACATATGAATTGTACAAAAATTTGATTATTTTATAAGAATATATAATTATGTTTACATAGGCTACATGAAATAAAAAATACATATTAATGGTGTTTTTTTTTGCTATTTTCCAAAAAATAATTAATTTCCCTGATATTTCAACACCTTTTGCATGGAAACCACAAGACGTACAAAAAACATTTTGTAACATAGGCTAGGTCTACACTGTAGGTAATTTTCTCCTCATTATTTTACTACAGGTCCACTTTTTGCGTAAATAGCTTGCTTTGCATGTTTGATTATTTCTCGTATTTGTGGGGAAAATTTTTGATGGACGGTGTTCAGCACACAAAAAAACATAAAATAAACCACTAAAAACAATTACACCAGATTTTTCGACTTCAAACTACCATTTGACTGGACTAACATAGCACATGTAATTTTTCTTAGATGAAAAATATATTTATTAGATCTAAGTCTTTACCTTAATTTGTCAGTTAAATTATAATTAAAGACTAAGATACAGGCCTACTTCTTTATCTCTGTTTCTGTAAGCTGTAAAAATAAAAAGTTTAAAATACGAACAATATTGTCCTGGTAAGTTAAGTAGGCCTACCAGTGAACACCAAATATTTTATAGCGTTACGTAATCAAATCTAGTGGATCTGATACATTGATTAGTTAGTTTATAAATATCTACCAAGTTTATCGGTTAATGGTCCTATCTAGTTAATAAAATGTAATTAATTAAACTACAGCAGACATAAATTGAAAGGGAATATCTAGCAGTGGGGGCTGTTGAATTATACCTGGGGATTCAAACCTATCGGTTGTATGGGGAAATTTTTTTTAAATATCAAATTTAAAATACCTAATTGCATTTTTAGACCTTTTTTATTACAATTCCACTGTTTTGAGACACCACTGAAAAGCGTGTAACAATGGGAAATAATCGGGTTGTATTTGGAGTATGTAAATTCATTATTAATACAAAATTGAGAGACAATGTTGTCTTACATATTAGTGTAATTTATCTATTAGAATTAGGTAAAGAAACACACAACAGAATAATCACACTGTTTACGAATCACAGATGTTTTCAAAATTACTTAAAACTTTCTTGTGGAGTAGAATGGATCAAGTGTCCTTGCCTTGGTGTGTGAGTTGTATAGATGAGTAATAATAAGTCCTAATTATGTATTTTGGTTTATTTAGTAAAATAGAATGTTGCTTAGCCTATCTTGTTTTGTGGAGTCTATTTTATATATCTATTATGTACGAATGTGCTTTTATGTGAGTGTGTTTTGTGAATGAATGTTTAAGTATGTATATCATTTTGTATATAATTAATAGTCATTTGTGTTAAATATAAAATCCAGCTAACTTCATTTAAAGTTTCTGTTTAGTTTGTACTTTCTTGTTTTCTTTCAAAAATTGTTCAATGTATTTTAGTTTAATTTTATATTAATTATTAATTAAATTTTCTGTTATTATTTTAGCCTATTATTTTTCTTGTTTTACTATTATATTTTCATTTAGGCTATGTATTATAGTGTGATTAATTATGTATGTTGGAGATAGGTGTTAGAGAGAGAGGACTAGAGAGTCCTAATCTTGCCCCAGAAGAATAAAAGCAAGATTCTATTCTATTCTATGTGTAGTGGCGCTTCGGCGCGGTAGTTGCTGTATCTAAACTCTAGCGACAAACAATGTTATACTGGCAATTCCCCCTTCGCTCAATCTAACCCCGCGCCCAAGTCTGGTGGTTTATTCTTTGAGCTGAACCAGCCAACGTATACGACGTTTCTAAAGCAGCACGTTGTAACTCGCTGTCATATTTTAACAACTTTTCACTCTATTGGATTTATGAAACTCAGTACTAAATATTTGTAGTCTTTAAAATATTATGGTAGTAAAGCAAATTGCTTGGTGGTACACTGAACTAGTGGATCTATAGCACAAGCCACCACTAATCACTTTGCAGGAAATAATTAAATTGGGAAAATCAAACATAACTGAACTAAAACACAAAATGTGTAAAACCATAACTTACCCAGGACTATTTAATATGAACATAATATACAAAAATAAATCAGTTAGCCCTATTTCATATCGGTCTATTATTTTGAACTCTCAAAATATATGTCACTTTGCTATTTATGTATCTCTATGCTCCTTGCCATTGTGTTTTATATCTTATTCAGAAAATGATTCACGTAGACCTTTGTGACACGCATGTAGGCCTATAGTAGTATTTTTATGTGATGGCACTCTAAGTTTTGGGCAAAAGCTTGCGTAAGTTGACAGATAAAGTTTGTGCCATCAACATGTACAGTTTAATAAAAAGTATTAGTTATAAGTGGCGACTTGTAGCTAAAATTAATGGGCGTGCTGCACCAGAAAATGTTTAGCCTTCGTTTAAAATTTGTAAAAGGAAACAATCATATATTTAAAGAAAGTTTATTCAGATATTTGATGAAATCCTAAAAGAACAAAATGAAAAAAATTTTACTTACTTTAACATAAATTGTAAAAAATAAAGCTTTTTAAACTTAAGGTTTTGGTATTTAAGTGAAAAATGCCTTAATATGAAATTTTATTTATTGTAACTAGTAGTTGTAGTCACATTACCGATTGCAGACTAAAAATAAAACCACCTTCCACCAGCACACCAGTGTTGGCACTGCAGGAGCTATAGTGCTTCCCCCCTCGCAGCCTCGATTCCTAAACACCACTGTTTGTATTATTAATGCTAAAAAATTATCATAATTTAAAATTATATTTGTCTTAGGAGCACAATTTGCTCAAAATTCTCAGGTGATGATGTCCTCCAAGGTTTTTCACTTTAAAAAAATATATAATAAATATATGTTTTTTTTTATAATAGTAATAATTAAAATTATTTATTGTCCTATTATATTTATATATTTCTTTTTGTTCAGGCAAAAAAAGCTAAAAAATGGAGACCTCCTTTAGAATATGGTCCAAAGACAACCGGCATATACAGTAGCCTACAGAGATCAAATAGACGGAAAATAGTGAGTATTGGCTATCTTTTACTAAGTTTTAATTTAATTTTGGTCTACAGTATTTTAAATTCTTTTTAATTATTTTAGGTTTTAGGCTTCTCTATTTCATGAGTCGTGTTTTACGAATGTTATTATTATATATTATTATTAAATTATTGCTTCTTTCAAGAGTTTTGTATCCATATAGGCTATATAAACGGCTTTGGACTGACTGACTTAGAAACAACTTAGAGCAAAAACTACTTAAGATAAAAATACAACAATTTAATGGAATATGAAAAAAAAAAAACAAACAGAATTTTTAGTTAATTCTACGAAATTTATTGAGTCTTGCCGACCATGGTTTCGCCAGCGACGGCAATTACAAGGCAGCTTTTCACAGACTTAGATTTGGTTTAGGTATAGACACATTTGAGTGATTACGTCTATGATAATCTTGTTTTATGGGGTCATAGCATACTAAACGGATTTTGCTAAATTTTGATTCTAAAGCTGGGTTTAAGCTAGCGAAACTCCCTCACGAAAGTCACTCGGGCGAAACTTACTCGCTTCTAGTGAAAATTCTCACTACCCAAAACAGAGCGCAATTCAGAGTGAAAAATAGCGTGAGTGGGGCTAGCCGCCTTCAGTTCTGGTTTCGCAGACAACATGAAAACTTGTTTTGACCCTCCAGAAGCTGCAGCTGCGTTTTCCGTCATATCAATGTTATTTTTTAATAAAAGAAAGGGAAGAAGAAAAATCGCCGCCCTCGACGATGGTGGAGCAAACAATTATTCCTTGAAAGAAGCCAATATGGAAACAACCTTATGAGAGAAATGGTACAGGAACCCATTGATGATGCTGCAAGCACTGTTCTTGATTCATCCCTTGCGCAACTATGGGGACCCCATTTACAATGAGCGTTACCCTTTTTGATGCGTGGACAAAAACCGACTGAGCTCCGGCTCGCAACGAGGGCTTTCACCCCGCAGTTAATTATTCAGGAGTGGAGGAGCGTCTACACTAGGCGCAATTCCTTCATGAAATTATTTCGCGAGGAAATTGCGCTTAGTGTAAATGCAGCTTACAGCGTAAAAATGGTGACAATGTAGGGGTTCACTCCAAGCCCTATGACACAAAAACAGGCGATTCGAATCAAAAACTTATCAACACATATATTTGTTGAATGCATTTATATTCATTATCATAGCAACCAACTTAGCAAATTTAGAATCAGTTTGTTGTTCTTTAGGTTAGCTTTTTTAGGTTAGGTTAGCTCAATAAAAGAAAATAGAAACAAAAATCAACAAACAAGGCTTACTGTATTATAATTCAAACATCTGTTGTTAAATATTATGAATAAAATTTAATTAATAAAGCTTAACTTAATTTTAGGTTATTCCTATATTGAACCAACTCGTATTATTTCTTGAAAGCATTATTTATATTTTTACCATGGCAACCTACTTGGCAAATTTAAAATCAGATAATTTTTTTGTCAATCAACATCGATTTTATTTTAGGTTTATATTACTCTATTATATAAAAAATCCTGTCATTTACACAAAAAACCTGATCCTACTGCCTATTTAAATTTTCAAATTTTAATCTTAAGTAGGTTTTGCTCTATGTTTATTCTATGTCAGTCAGTCAGTCAGGACAAAGCTATTTTTTACCAAGTTTTAATTTGTTTTGTGTCTATGGATGTATTTAAAGTTCTCTTAACTATTCTATGTTTCAGGCTTCTGTATTTAATGACTCATGCTGTACAAATGCTATTATTAGACATTATTATTAAATTATCGATTCTTTCAATAATTTTACATATATACAGTAATAAATATAAACATATACACAAACAACTTAAATATAAAGATAATAATATGTAAACACCCCGAGGTTAGAACCTGTTTGGGGTAAACCAAAAAATAAAAATACAGAAAACAATTCTCACAAAAATGCGTTTATTGGTCAAACGCGTTTCAACGACAAAGTCGTCATCTTCAGTGACACATGAGCTACAACTAAATAACTTTGCTATGAGCATAGCACCTTGTCTCCTTAGTTATAATTTAGTTCTATATTGTGTTCCATATTTTTATTTTTACTTTTAGAAATAATATTTCTCACGAGTCAAGCACGATTATATTTTCAAATCATTTAATTAACTCTCGGAATGGAAGAAATCTGATAACCAACCGAGTCCCTCCAAATCTGAATACATTCCACCAGCCTTAGTATGAAGTCACTTTATGGTTTCTAAAATTACATATATGCAACTGAAATACTTCATACACTCTTAAATTTAACTTACAAATAATACGGTAAACTCAAACACTTTGCAGATACACATACATCATCAACTTAACAAATTAACAAACAAAGGAAATTGAGTAGAAGTTATATACATTTTTAATGAATTCATTTTCAGTATCCAAGTCACTTATTGATTGTAATAAATTTTCTTACCTTTGTGTCCGTCAAGTGACCTTTTTTTTGTATATGTAACGTGTTTTGGGAGTTTTATCCCATCTTCAGACGCAATAAATTAATACAAGGTCGTCAAACATTAAAATGAATTACTCAAAATTGGGAGCCAGATTAATTGCTGTCCTGTATGCAGATGGTGTACACCAAAACGTACTGTCTTTAATATGCTGTGTTGTGTTTTGCATTATTATTATTGGGATAAAAGTCCCAAAATGCATCACATATACAAAAAAAGAGGTCACTTGACAGAAACAAAGGTAAGAAACTTTATTCTAATATACATTTTTCCTTTTTGAAAGGCACATTAATACAAATAAACCAAGGTTCTAAAATTGTATAGGTTATTGCATTTTAATAAAATAAAAACCAAAGTCTACTTGGTCAGTCATTTCCTTAACGGATTTACAAATATATTTTTATTTCTACAACTTTTAATACGTTCTTTATGGATCTGATAACTTCTCTGTGATTTGGCACCAATTACTTTCAGACTGATACATCATATTTATATATACATGGGAAATTTCGGTCACAGAATCTAATTCACTGTATTTATATTTCTAGAATGTAAACCTCTTGGATCCTTACGATGACAGGACTAAACCTCCAAGGGCAAAACTTAGCGGCACCTCGTACAAACCTGGAACATGGAACTGGTATCCCAATATGGATATTCCTGGATATGTAAGTTGATACTTTTTATGGAATTCTTAGTTATTATTAGGTTGGGAAATACACAAGGGAAGATAGAAAGTATTATTCGTTTAAGAATGAAAAAATAAACAAAATTTGTTAAAGAAATGCATTATTTACTAACAATGTTCCTTAAATTACTTTTACATACAAGGACTTGTAGTAACAAGTAAAGAGTTATATATTCCAGCTACATACTTCTCTGTCAGAAGTCCATCAACAATATTGTCACTCCTACTTTCTATTACTCATCAATTTGAAGTATTGCTCCAGCCAGAAAATCCTTTAGATTTGTTAAGAGATGAAAATTTGACGGAGATAGGTCCAGGCTGTTGGGTGAATGATTGAATATTTTACACTTAAATTCTTGGAGAAGTAATTCCCCAGCAGCACAAATCCTGGCATTGTGGCATGATCTTCCACTGTAAATTATGGTTCAATATAAATCGGTGTTGATAGTGGATTTTTTTATGTGACCAAATTTCAATTAACCCTTTCCCTGGTATTCATAATTGACATTAAGTGCCTCATACCAGACCTCTTAAATGGCCAAATTTGTCACTTATATTCAAACTACGATAACTAATTAACTACTTATTCAATATACATGAAATTTTTACCATATCTTAATATTATATTGGTTTATACAAAATTTGTATATTTACTTACCTAATGCAACACTGATTTTTTTTAAGTCCAAATAAAAAACAAATTGAGAAATAAGTTCACTCACAGTTATAACTATAGAGCGCAATTCTAATGAATCATCCCTATTTACCTGCCTTTCTCTGTAAATTACAGAAATTGAAATGTAAATATTTTATTTTTTATCCATGAAATCATATACATCTCATGTTGTGTTTTATTTTATCATAATTTGTTTTAGTTCATTAAACGTAAATTTTGCCAATTTTGTAAATGAATTTTATTCCATTCATGGTTTGTTTAATTAATGTATTCTTTGTTTTCGAAATTTGTTATTCTACTTATTTATTTAAACAAATATCTTACAACGGAAAGCCTAGACGTTGCGAGCACCAATTTTATCGACGTTCAGCCCCACTTTGCGGGCGAAAATTTTACTCTAATTTGGCCCCACTTTGCAACGCAAGCTTCTGTTATAAAATAAATTACATTCACCTACTGGAAGGCAAAAGGCTACTTTCTTTTTTCACCCAGGTGAAGCAACTTAGTTTGAATAAAATTTTGTTTATTCTAATCAACAATTAATTTTACAACTTCCAGAATTTAACATCACTAGCTCAGATAATTTCAACTATTGTTTACCCTTTTGGTAAATCTCAGAGACGTGAGAACACTGAAACCGCCTTAGTAACGTATTTGTGCTTTTAATAACCTTTTCATATATTTACTATTAATTGCATAAAACACAGGACATAATAATGGATAATCATCAACACAGGTAATTTAAAACTCAAGTAAATTTTGTTCTGTAAATAAATGATAAATTTTATTTATCAAAAAGCCAAATTAAAATAAAACTTTCAATTAAAATGTTAATATTTTTCTTTAAGAACTTTTCTTTCAAACAATAACGCTTACACTTAATTTAACACAATTATTACACAAATAGACAGAACGTTCTAATTTACATTTACTTTATCTTTTTACTTATTTAATATATGATTTGATTTATTTTTAAATTTAACTTTACTTTTAATGACTCTACTTTATTTCTATGAATTTAAATTTTAAAATAATTCTCAAGAGATTAATTAAACTTATCCTACCTAACCCAGTATATGAAATAAATCTTTTTAAATTTAACTTCAGGCAAATTTTGGGGACAAGATATAACGTAACATACGCTTTTCACAGACCTTAGGTTTGCTTGTAGTCGTCCTGAAGTTGTATGCGGTTAGTAGGTTCGGTTCCTGGTTGTAGTCAGGTTTCCCTCGGGTCGTTCGTCTCGCTATTCCATCAGAAGTCCAGATTCATGTATCGTCCTGTACCTCGATTACTGCGTAAGAGTCTTGAAGTCCAGATACGTGAGAATCTTATTAAGAAGTTTCATGAAGACTAAGAATTATTAAGAAGCACTAGTAAGAATTTTTGAGAAGCCTTGAGAAAAATTATTAGAGAAGAATTTTTTAGAGAAGACAAGAGTTTGACGCGTCATCGGCTTATATATGGTTTTCTCCTACCACTTTCACCGTTGATTTTAGTGATTTTTTAACTTTCTTGAAACTTAACCTTTTTCACAGTTTTTTGGTACTGGCTTGTAGTATAAATTATTTCATGAATTGTCATGTTATTTTCATCCTTTTTCTTCCATAACTTTCTTCGCAATCTCGTTTTTTAACTTTGTGACTTTCCCCCAGAAATTTCTTAGTCTTCTCCCTCCTACTCTCTTGACGTTGGCCGGCTGTTCCCATAGTCTATTGTCTTTCTTAATTTCTTAATAACATTTGTAGTTTTGCTCCGATTTTGAATTTCTTTGAAGATTCTTAATTAGCATGATGTCTTCTTTCTCCTCGAAGTCGAATCGTTGTTGTGCGATTTTCCATTCTATTTTTATGTTAATCTTAATTTTTTGCTTAACGTTTTTTGAAAAAGTTTTTCATTTTTTACTTTTTTCAATTTTCCTTTTGACACCTTCATTTGACCTGTAGGTGAATTTTGTCCATGGCCGCAGTTTCACTTTGTTTTTCCTTTTTGAAGTGGTTTTTCTGGGACTTAGCAATTTTCGATTTTTCTCAATTTTTGTTTTAATTTTACTCCCGAAATTTATTTCAAATACTGGTGTTTACAATACCATATAACACCTATGACTCTATTTAATCTCTTTATTAACCTTAAAACTTAATTTTACTTTAAACTCTTTATTTTTCAGTGTGAAATTTGTCACCTTTTCAATTTAATTAAATTTAATGTTTTCTTTATTTTCTCTTATAAAACTTTCTTTTCTTAATAACTTGTTTACATTTAATTTACTTTAAAACTCTTTTTTAATATTTTAACTTTATGCAAACTTTGCACTTTTCTCTAAAATCTTTAATTATCAAAATTATGAGTTTTGTCATATAACATATCTTTCTTGAAATTTCTTACCATTTTCAAAAATACCATTCTTTTTTAATTTTGAGTTAATTTGAAATTTTCCCTTAACTTTTAACGCTTATAACTTAATCAATTTTTCTATCTACGATTCAGGAACAAGATGACCAATACACACGTTTTTAGCGTAATGCATTAACCAAATAATATTCCCAAATTCGTAAATTCCTAGATTTCGGTTATTCTCACAGAAATCAGATTTTTCAGGCTAAGTTAACTTTCCTGCTCATTCTTGTCGAGGTCAAGAGTCGCGTTTTGTTTGCATACGACGCTCCTATCCGGACATGTCGATTCATGACTTACAAACGGTTGCTACCCGAGCAGACTCGAAAATTCGATTTTTGCAAACTTCTTTTTACAAAACTCAAAATTCCGAATTACAACAGGGTTTTGCTCGTTGTAATTTATTTCACCTGAAGTAATCAGAATTTGATATTTTACTAGTTCTTTAGTATGGTATAACCGAGTGTCTACCCCTCTTCTGCATATTTCATAGTCCACACAAAATTATATCAACACGTCATATAGTCAATTCAACCTGCGGGGGGTTGCGTTGCAGTCTGCCTTGGGAGTGATGGGGACACATAACTACAAACCAGGATCTGGTAGGTCACCTGGATATATTGCAAGAGCTTCAGGTGCTCAAGGTTGACCTTATGGTGTCGGATGCAATGACAAGGACACTAATATTTTATCATTCCTTCGTGATCAAGATCGATGGTCCCCAGGAATCAGGACCAGGTAAAAGTTTGCAAGAATGGTATACGGATGGCTCCAAAATGACCAGTGGAGTTGGAGAAAGAGTTTATGATCCTAGGTGCAGCATATCTAGGGCTATGGGCTCCTTTTCATTGGTTTTTCAGACAGAGGTCATTGCGATTGAGCTCCTGCCCCCATGAAATCCTTATAAGAGGATTTGTGGAGCCAGGATTGATATCCTTTCTGATAGCCAAGCCGCCTTAAAGGCGCTGGAATCATTTACCTTTGAATCAAGGCTAGTATGGGACTGCTTCAAATAGTGAATGAAATGGCTAGATCCATTGAAGTTACTCTTAAATGGGTGTCTGGCCATGTAGGCATAAAGGGTAACGAGGCGGCTGTTCACCTTGGTAGAGTTGGCACTAACAAGTCCTTCATTGGCCCAGATCCCTTCTGTGGGTGGCCTGACAGCCACCTAAGAAATGTTGTCGAAATCTGGACGGAGACAATTTGGTTCTGACATTGGAACGTTTTTCCTGGTATGAGGCAGGCTAAAATGTTCATCTGCCTCTCTAAGTCGAAAACTTCTGTTGATGGGCAGAAACAATCTTAGATGATTTGTAGGTATCCTTACTGGGCACTGCCTGGCCAAGTGCCATCTAAAAAAAAAAAATGGGACTGGTTTCAGAAGACTCCTGGCGATTCTGCTCCCTTGGGATTGAATCGGCTCAACTCGTAGGAGATTCATGGTACTCGGAAGTACTTTTGTTATCCCAGAAGAGGTCTGTGATGTTGATCCCATGACCCTCCTTGGTTTCATAAGAGACCTGGGAGGTATTTGAGTTAATCAATAAAGGGATTTTTTTTACCACTATAGATCATGGTGGGTTGCAGCGGTGTGGAGGTCTTAGACTCCTCTATCCCTGAAAAAAAATAGTCAATGCAACCAACTAACCACTAACAATAACCATGGTGTGGATAAATTAAGTACTGTTATACTGACATCCTGCCCGTGTCAAGAGAGGAAAGTTCTTCTGGCCAGTAAAATTGTTTGATTTTTCTGTATGCCAGTGATTACTTGCCGTTGAAGAAGATTGTATCCCTACAGATGTGGTGAGTCACTGGCTGCCATTACATACCTCAACTTTTCTCGTCTAAAATCACTTTCAATAATGTACATTGTGTTTCATTATTCATTTACTTGTAGTATTCTATTTAGTGATTTTGCTTTTTTATGTTTCAGTCTTACAGATTTAAGATATTCAACCTTACGAAAGATCAGGCGGGTTCGTACATGGGCATGCACGATTACAGAAAGGTAAGACTAGGTTTACCATTTGGATTATAACTTGATTACAACGAAAATATTAATAATAATAATATATTTCATTCCATTTATAATTTACAGAAAATAAATATCAAACTGAATTTAGTAGCCATGGAATCTAGTGTCGGATGGCTAGAGGATAAAAGGATAAATTTTTGGTAGAATTTCAAATGAAACCGGGTTTTCAAGCAGATCAGGCGAAAAATTATGCTAAAAAAAGTAATTATGTTACAAATAAAACTATGCATAAGCGTTTCAATTATTTCATTTGTTTGAGACATGCAGTAATGCAATTTTTTAGTTTTAGCATAACTTTGATTTTAGGAAAAATGAGCTATTATGGTGTAACCTAAGGTCGGGAGTAGTTAATGAACACCGATCATGGTCCCCAAAACACGTTGTGGGATGTCATTAAAAGTTATATGACCAATTTGGTCCAAATTTGGTACACATATTGGTTTTCTAAGTGGCTCGGACAAATTTGTTAGTAAAAAAAATTCAACAACTGGATTATTTTTTTTCCGGAAGTTAATATTTTTGATATTTTTGTAGTAGAATGAAACTTTTTGAGGTTTTAACTAAAAACATAAATTTAGGAGATTATTTTTCACATTTTGTTTTCTAACATGACCTTATGTTAAAAAAACACCCATGTTGTAAGAAAATGCATCGTGAAAAAACTTATAAAGGATACGATCAGTTGTATTCATATTTACTGAATTGAGTTCACTGTCATCACTATCAAGAAGTATCGCATTCATCAAGCTCAGCCTTTGCGCCATTTCTGCAAGTCGTGTCTGCATCTATGAGAGTATCTGAAAAGCTTGTTAAGAGTTTGTATTTTAAAATGTAGTTATAGGAAAAATTTGACAGAAATTTGAAATATGAAAAAGGTACATTGAATACAGAAGAAAAAATACAGAGCATAGAATTAAAGTGAGAGAGTTAGAAAGTAAAGAGAGTCGTTTCAAAAGGATCCAAATCATTTCTGGTTCCCACAAAATCGATCAAAACGTAAAATACCATCTAAGTTCATTAAAAGAAGCATAAAAGCGAGTTTGTGCGCTACAAAACAATTTATTTTACTAAATTACCAAATTTTAAAGTGTTTTAGTGGTATTTTGGTCAGCAAAGGTGAACAGTTTCTATATTAAAAATCACTAAAGAATACCATTGCGTGGCGGCCAATAGGATGGGCGCGCAGCGTTGCCATATCTACTAGTCTCGAACACTCCTGGGAATTACTGCTCGAGGCTTGAGCGCACAGTTTAAAAAATTATAAATGCGATGAGTCAGCCGCGTTCAGTTAGAAGCGTGGGAAGAACGTGACAACGTCGCACTAAGGCGATTGGAGCGTTCAAGGTCTCGGTGTACACAAGCACGTCCCTCAACGGTATTCTTTCGTGGTCTTTATTGTAATGTCGAAAATGCATTACATTCTCTGTTTGAAGTTATCAATGATGCATGTTCAATTTTATTATTATTGATTATTTGGACATTTGCCATCATTTGTGTGTTGAAATCAATACACGACGTTTCGGAAATATGAATCAACTCCCGTTATCAAGTGAATAACAACTAAGGGAACATAAACCTAGAGATCTAGGCCTATGTTAAAGGAAACAGTGTAAAACAAATATACCACTAACCTTAAACATCTACGTTGTACCTTAAAAACATCAGTTTTTTTTTTCAGAGCTGAAACTGAAAAGTTCAACAAAAAAAAAAAAATAGGGGCAAACACACAACTGACAACAATACGTGTCGACAGACCGGGTTTAGAACAACAACTGGCCGGGTGACGAGGGAGTGGCTTATTGTCCATTAAGTTTACTTTGCTAGCCTACGACCTTGTTAAAACTACATTCTAGATTCAACAGGCAGAAGTTCTGCTTGTTTTATATTAGTACTAAGGATATTATTATCTAATTTTAGTTCTTCGTTTAATAATGTCCGTACTTATATGCTTGTTTGGTTGATAGGGTTGTATGCTTGCTTTATGTACGAGGCTTAAATTATTTTTTGTTTGTATAAATTACATTCCCGGTGTATGATTTTTGCCTCTTCCTAATTGAATTTGTTTTCTTCAACATAGGCCTAGATTAATGTTCCTTTAGTTTTTAGTCACTTAATAATGGGAGTTTATTCATATTCCGGAAACGTCATGTTTTGATTTTATGACACAAATTACGGCAAATGTCCGAATAATCAATAATAATACAAATATATTGCATATTTATTTATGAAATGTAATTATATAAGTTCTACTAATGTGGTTACATTCTTTGCAGGACTATGGGCCACTTTACAACACTAGGTTTGGAGGAACGTATCCGCCCATTCCACCGCTCCTGGGGGATGCAAGACAACCTGTAAGTATTAATTTGTTATTACAATTGGAAGAGTGAAAAACAGGGGTTCACTATAGTATAGGAATAATTTATTTCACATAACATTTTTTAGAAACGGTAACTGATGGAAAGTGAAATTCACAAATCTCAAATCATCACAGCAATTACAAATTTATTTCGTTACTTAATACATTAATCACAAACTTATAACCTAAAAATTGTAATACAGTAGACTCTTAAAAATCCGGACTAATGGGACGGATAACCGATCCGGATTCCAAAAAATGCGGATTTCCCGGAATCGGGCATAAGTCGGTCATGCGGCCGATAAGGAAAGCCGCACCTACTATCGCCGGTGTGCCGAGCCAATACCCAACGATACTTTAATACTCTGGTACATCAACTTAATGTAATGTACATAATACAGAAATTAAGGCAGAAATTAATCCTGGGCTGCAATTAAGGAAAACACAGAAATGAAAAAATTATGTTTGTGAACAGTATTGAACGGTTTTAATAAAAATGAATCTACATTACTGTTCCAAACACTTTAAATAAACATAAGAAACACAGTATGTAAAAAAACACTACAAGTTGGAAATTTATTTATAAAAAAAGGAATAAAAATTTAATCCTATAGATTTATTGCAGCAAACTAAACAGAACGTACAACTAACGTAATTAACACATCTGCGCGGAAACTTCCACTGCCTAGTGAATCATAAACGACGTCAATTTCGTTAAAACCTAGAACGCGCAAAGGTACAAAATACATGTCATTTATGCTATGCGGATTAATCGCATAGGTTTTACCGATTTTTTAGTAAAACAAACAAAAAATTATTTCCGATTAGTGATCCGGATTTTCCGGAGTTCGGATTTTTGTGATCCGGATTTATGTTATCCGGATTTATGAGAGTCTACTATATTTCAATATCCATTATAATCTAGAACAAATATGTGTTTACGGGGCTCAATGAATGTGGCTAATGCAACCCGCTTGGCTCTTTATTAAACTAGTGTGTGAGAGGATTTTAAAAGATACAGAACATTAAAAATTAGTATTACATATATTTTATTTATGTTGATATCATATATATTTATATTATTGATACTAAAACATACGACTAACCCTTAAACTCATTCTTATCCCTTTTAAGGCCAGGCAAAAAAATAACATTCGATCCTAAAAGATCCAGTGATTAAACAGCACTAGTATGCCAAAAAGGCCAAGACGAAAATGGCAGACTGATTTAAATAAAAACCCGAACCACAAAACAAGGAGCAAAAACTATAACTAAACAACTAAATTGTAAGTTAAGTTTAATACCTTACCCTGTTATTATTATTAGGGTATTATAACCCTAATAATATAATAATAATAAGGGTAAGGTATTAAACTTAACTTACAATTTAGTTGTTTAGTTATAGTTTTTGCTCCTTGTTTTGTGGTTCGGGTTTTTATTTAAATCAGTGTGATTTTGTCGCCACAGTGCTCTTTTATTTGTTTAATGGCAGTTTTGTCAAGATTTTATAAAAAAAGTGTAACTAATCTAAAAACACTATTAGAGTTGTACTTTTTACATTTTTTTACCTGTAACAATATGTACTATACATCTAAGTACAAAGGAAACCTTTAAAAACAAAATTATTGTATTTTTAAGGACTAATAGTTTTTATTATTTTTATTTTTTTATTTTGGAGTCAAATAGGTATAACTGAAACTAATATTATAGAGTTTATGTAGTTATTTTCTAATACATTTGTGTATTCTGTACAAATACTAAAAATTTCAAGAGAATATCTTAATAAATATTTTGTCTGGTCTAAATAAACAAAAACTCCCAGCTGTCAAATCAAGGCCAACTTGATTTCACGAATAAACAACAAATTTAGAGGAAAATGAAAAAACTTAATCTCGATTTGATCACTAGTAACAAACAATTTGATTGTTTCCATTTTACTACAAATTAAAATTAAAATAGTAGAACATAAGTGTGTAATCATTAAAAGAATAACAAGCCGATATTTCGGGTCGCGGCTGTTTTCAGAACTATTTTTGTAAGCCGATATATCGGCTCATGGCCGTCAAAGGGTTAATATCCAACTCACAAGCGAAACTGAATTCAAGGGACTACTCTTTCAGACCCAACTATTCAGGGTGTCCCTAAACACCGTAGCGGGCTATCCTGGATCGTATTGTATTCATTGAAATAAATAAAAAATGTTTAGTAATATTTTTTTGAATTCGGCTTAGTTTAGTCGTAATCCGCCATTTTGTTTTTTTACAAAAACTCACTGTAAATCCAGAAATAGATGAGATATCGAGTTCAAATTTGGAATAAGTATTTTGCATGTTAAGATTTACAAGTGTACCAAACACAAAGAATTCATTTTTATAATTTTCAAATTGGCAGCCGTTACAAATTTGTAAGGTGAAATATCTTGAAAACCGTTAACTTTACAAAAAATGTACAAGAGACAAAATATTTTTATTTTTTAACGGCAGACAAAATGTTTTTTTTTTCGTTTCTGTAGGTCAAAGGATAACAGAGTTATTGACGAAAAACTAAAAACGTAATTTCTTGGTAATTGTCTATAATAACCAAAATTAGCATAAAACCATCATTTTTGAATGTTAATAGTTTAAATAAATAAGATAAAATCCATTGCTGTTAATCTTCCTTGGTCGCTGGGTAGCTCAATTCCTTCCTGTCACGTTCTCTCCCTCACTTCGCAACTAGCCATCGTTTCTTGTTCTTCCCCCAATTTTATAACATTTCTCCCCTTTCAATTTTACTTGTTTTGTTGTCTATTGCTCTACTTATTCCACTTGCTTGGTATGTAGTAATGTGTACTGTGCCCTATCCACATCTACACAATTCGCCATACCATTGCTTCACTAACCTCTAAACTAAACCTAGTGATCTACTAAAACTAACTTACGCTTCCTTGCATAACATGTCTCAGTTTGTAAACTTATGGAAAAATAATTCAAAATTTATTTTCTCTAAGATTCCATTACAGTAGTTAACAAAATTAAAAAACTAGGAATTTTTATCCAGATGTTCCTGAACTGAGTAATATGCCTTTTGTTTTAAAGTAGTAATTTTAATGCAGGTTTTAAAATTTTTTTCATCTAGGCCTACATTTTTTACATCTGTGAGCAGTTATTAACCCTCCAACTGCCACGCGTATGACAGCACTTAGTTATCACGTATATCATAATGTATTGTATACCATTTTGATGGGAAAGACACATTCTATCAAGAGGTAATTTTTTTCTTTTTTGTGACGTTGGTTGGCACACTTGCAAACATTTAGAAGGCGCCAAAGCAGTGGGATATCTGTTATGCGGAAGATTAACATGACAATGTATCAAAAAACTTTGTATATATGATAGGTTTTTAGTTAAATCATCATTTTTCTAAAAGTATTATACAGTTTTGTATATATTCTTGTTTAGAACTTTATTCAATATATTTATAAGATTAGGATATATCATCATAACGTTTCTGGAGCCACAACATAAGCAATTTGTTTTGTGTAAACTTGTTTTGCATGTTTTATCATGTGTGTCACGTCGACCAGTATGTAAGTTTCATTTTATTATTGTCTGTAAGTTTTATATTATTATTCATTATTTTTATTTTTTAAAGTATTGTTGCAAAACCTCGAAAAAAGTCTGGCAGTTGAAGGAAATCAGCGTGGAAGTTGTGGAGGGTTAAACAATTTAATATCGATGTAATATGTTATTTTTCAAATGTGCTTTGGATAATTTAAGTAACCAAGGAATTTGTTATTTCGGGTTAATATGCACGGAAGCTCAGCTTTTCGAGGAAATATTCTACTTGATATTTATAAATGAAAAACATAAATTTGATACACAGTAGAAAAATTATCACTTAAAATTGGAGCATAAAGCAAAAAAAATTAAAAAAAAAAAAAAATAGAATAATGTAAAAATAGTATAGCGTACAAATGGAAACCCTCAATCGTAGCTATTATTGGTTTCTGTATCATATTGTTTTGCTATGGATTATTTGTTTTTTAGATTTAAAAAATACTGTTAATAAACAACAAAAGCTTCTTGGCCTACCCAATTATGCTGATTGATTATTAATTTGGTAACTGTGTACAAATATAAGGATTATTATTATATTCTAATACCTTCTTACTAATAATTAAAAAATATTAAATTCAATGTGCCTACTCGTGTTGAACATTGTATTTACAAACTGTTATAGAATGAATGTAGACTGTATTATCTGTTTTAAGGTTAGAAGTCGTTGAAAATGTGTATCTTTTTAGAATCCTTTTTGTTTACTTCATTCATTGAAGCATAGATGACTGAAAAAGTGTCGCATTAAACAATTTACTTAAATAAGACATGAAATAAATTTTGGAAAACAAAACAAAAGATCATACTTTTTAATAATAGGCCTACTTAATTCAACAATTTTAACCTCAAAAATATAAATATTACAGTAATTTAATCAAAACTGTATTATTGTTCCCTTTAAAAAATTCACTCACGTTTTCACTGTCTGTAGGCCTACATTTGTAAATTAACAGCAGTTCAAACTTTTATGATTCTACTAAAATAGCAATAATTCAGACCAATGGCTCAAGACAGATTTTTTCTTGCGCATGCGCTATCCATTCTCATGTCAGAAGCAGACATGATAGAACGAATCAGATGTATCAATGTATACTATTATTAATGTAATAACAAAACAAAACTTAACCTAAAAGTTGTAAACTTAACCTTAAATGATTCACATAGTGGTTGAAGAAACACACTGAATGGCTGATTTCACACTTACCGACACGATGACGACACGATGTTGTCGGTCATGAAAACTAACTTAAACTTTAGAGTAGCTTTCACACTCACCGACGTGTCGTGTCGTTGCAGGTGCCGACATGTCGGTGAGCTGCAGGTCTGCCTTCTTCATCGGTACGATATCGTCTCGCAGTTTGTTTACTGGTTGCTATGGTAATCAATCAATAATAATTTGGCCTCGTTGTTAGATAAATAATAAATATATCTCATTTTAAAAATGATGTCATGACATTAATTGAACTTGTGGAGAGTAAGCCCTGTTTGTGGGATAAGTTCAATGGTGACAACAAAAATAAAATTCTTAGACATAAGAGCTGGAAAGAGATATTTTCCTACTTAGAAGATGGATACGATAACCTCACTAGTCCAGAAAAGTAGGTGAAATGTGAAATACTGATATCGTTACTTGGTCATGTCGGTGTCGGCGTCGAGTCGGTAAATGTGAAAGACGTCTGCCGATATCGGTACTATGCAATATCAGGTCGGTGTTGTGTCAATGTCGTATCGGTATCGTGTCAATGGCTGGTGGAGGAAATACACTGTATTATGTTGACGAATAAATCAAACAAATGAACCATGTGCATGCGCTACAATATATTGCACCTCTCATACAGACATATATATGTACGTACAATCGCTTTCATAGTATTTGATGAATTTGATCTGTTTTCAGAGATTGGCTTGGTTCTTGAAAAAATATTCCGCACCAGCGCCTCCAGCAAATTATATTGACCATGTTGTAAGTACCTTAGGTTATGTAAAATTATCTTATGCAGTATATGTAACTAATCTAACACAAACCTATCATGTTGTGAAGACTAAGTGAAAAAAAATTCAGAGAAGTGTCTAATGGTCTGTTACTCTCAATTTTACTCCCATTTCAAGTATGGAGCGATTTTGTGGGGCCACAATAGTCTAGCAGAGTTTTAGCCCTTTCATGAGCAACCTTTTGTAGAGTACAGTACAGTCTCGCTAATCCGGTCTCCGATAATCTGGACTTCCGGCTAATCCGGACGGCCCTAAAAAAAAAAACTAGAAATTGCAGTATTTTACTGGGTACAGTACACGCAATTGTTGTTTGCCGAGAGCGAAAATAGTTAAGGGTTCATTTTGTGTTTGGGTATTTTTAGCGTGAAGAGAAAGCTCAGCCGAGGATAGAAAGGGTCGGCCAATTATCTTTTGTCCCAAAGTATTTCAAGGAAGTGACTCACTTCACCAGCTCGCCGCACTATACCTGACTGCAGACTGTCTGTCTAACTACCTGTCGAATCAACAGTCCCTTTTTGATTTGTTTCTCGTTAAACGTCTGGAGTGAAATTTTCAGTGCGCCCTATTTATTTACACTGTTGTTTCAATAGCTGAAAATGCTCAAAAATCTTTGAAATTTGACAAACTTACAGTTTAATAGTGTGGGACGCTAATGGTGTGTTCAAAATTTAAAAATAAAAATGGTTTGCACTTTAAAAATCGAATAAAGTCCAAACTTTTTTATACTTTTTAATTCGTGACATCAAAAAGTTGCATTGCGAGAAAATATTTTGTTTTTAGGGCAGGTGCGTCATGCAAGCGAGAGAAATGTAGCTGAAAAGCTAAATTTTCTAAAAAGTATTTTTTGAAAAAATTGGCTATTGTAGTTTCTATCATACAACAGTTAGAACACGAGCTTCGTTTTGCGGGTAATGTGGCAACATGTACGAGCGGCCGGCCTTCGGCTCGCGACTTGCATCTGTCATATTATGTGAGTATTTGACTCTAAAACTAGCTTCACTCTTGCGTTCGACTTGACTAGTCTATTTAATTCTGTGGTCGCTGATATTTACTGTATACTGTATTACCAAAACACCAGTTTTAATACGTTTTCTCACTAAAAACACAAACGGTATACATTTCATGCGTTTTTTAGGCTTTTTCCGTCTAATCCGGACTTTTACTAATCCGGACAGGGTCCGGTCCCGTCAAGTCCGGATTAGCGAGACTGTACTGTAGTTACAATAGAACCTCGGTTTTCCAAGTTTCTGTATTAACCAAGGCAAATTAAAAAAACTTTTGTCAAAATCAATTCTGTTAACTTACAAATAAATTAGGTTAACTGAATTGATTTCGATAGAGAATTCATAGCTTGAGAGGATTTCTCAATAAGTGAAGTTATAATAAAACTTTTGTGTTAGATTGAACAGAAAGAAAACAAAACTGTCATGGAAACATTTCCGCTCCTTACCCAATGCACTAGTATGGTGACCTTATGTGGACGGGCAGTATAGTGAACGACGAAGCGGTCCTGGGCCTGTTTACACTCCCCTCATCGCGGCATCATATTTAGGACTCACCATCCTTTCCCACGAGTTGTTTCTTCCCTCTGCTACTGTTTGTTCTTTTATTTTTAGTCGGTATCGGTGTTAAACTTTGTGAATGAGGGTGTCATTATGAATGGAAAGCAAAAGCGCGTTGTTTTATCTATAAATAAAAAATGAGAAGCAATTTAACGATTAGAACTTTCAAGAAACGTGTTTTGAATATGTATAGGCCTAACCGAAAATTGTGTTAATCCCAACCAGCTGTTTTATTATTTATAATATGTAACAACAGATGTTTGAATTAAAATACAGTTAGCATTTTTATAACTTTACTTTCTCACTATACTATAGTATAGAGAAAGTATAGTGATCGCAAAAAAAATCAATGTTGAGATTTTTGTGGAAGTATGCGTTTTGGGACCCCTGAGTCCAAAAAAATGGTTTTTACAAAATGTCTGTCTGTCTGTCTGTATGTATGTAAGTCTGTATGTATGTATGTATGTCTGTATGTATACAAAGCTAGAGCGAAAACTATTCAATCGATTTCAAACAAATTTGCATCAGACATGTGAAGTAGGCCTGTATAGGTGCACAAAAAATGTTTTTAACAAATTTTGAAAAACAACCCCTTTTTTGGCCAAAAAAACCCCAAAAAAATCAGTTATTATTTTTTTATAAAAAAACGACTATCGATTTTGATAAAAATTTGGCTTATCTGTAGCCTTTAATGTACCCTACCATATGCAAAAAACTGCAACTTTTTAAAAATTCTCATTTAGCTAATAATAATAATAATAACTGATTTTTGGGGGTTTTTTAGCCATAAAGAGGGTTGTTTTTCAAAAATTTTCCAAACCTTTTTCGTGCATCTATACAGCCCTAATTGACATGTTTGGTTTAAATTTTGAAATCGATTGAATAGTTTTATCTCTAGCTAATAATAATAATATTTAATAGTAATCTCCTAGTTTAAAATCACCTCTCCTACCCCTCCTACAATAATGAAGTCACTGTGAATCTGTTTAATAATTTAAATATGTTTGTGAGAAAGTACGTGCCAGTTGCTGGTACCGTTTATTTACTTTCTCACTATACTATAGTACAGAGAAAGTATAGTGATCGCAAAAAAAATCAATGTTGAGATTTTTGTGGAAATATAATTTTTGGGACCCCCTGAGTTCAACAACATGGTTTTTACAAAATGTCTGTCTGTATGTATGTATGTATGTCTGTATGTATGTATGTCTGTATACAAAGCCAGAGCGAAAACTATTTGATCCATTTCAAACAAATTTGCACCAGACATGTCAAGTAGGCCTGCATAGGTGCACGAAAAACGGTTTTGAAATTTTTTGTAAAACAACCCCCTTTTTGGTAAAAAAAACCCCAAAAAATCAGTTATTATTGTTAAATAAAAAAAAAGCTCTAACGATTTTGATAAAATTTGGCTTATATGTAGCCTTTAATGTACCTTTTGCCATATAATATGCAAAAAAACACATCTTTCTAAAACTTCTCGTTTAGCTAATAATAATAACTGATTTTTGGGGGTTTTTTGGCCATAAAGGGGGTTGTTTTTCAAAATTTTTCAAAACCTTTTTTCGTGCATATATAGCCTACAGGCCCAATTGACGTGTTTGGTGCAAATTTGTTCGAAATCGGCCGAATAGTTTTCTCTCTAGATAATAATAATAATATTTATTAGTTAATCTCCTACTTTAATAAATCACCTCTCCTACCCCACCTACAATTGTGAAGTCACTGTGAATCTGTTTCATAATTTAAATATGTTTGTGAGAAACTATGTGCCAGTTCCTGGTACCGTTTATTTCCTTTGTGTTTGTTTTTATTTTGCTAACCTAACCTAAAAAAGCTGTTTTTTGAGAAAAATAATTAGGCTTGATTTTAAATTTGCTAAGTTGGTTGCTTTGGTAATGAATGTAAATGCATTCAACAATCGTGTGCTGGTTCAGTATAGGCCACATCTAGACCCTAGCTTGCTAGCTTTTGATTCGAATCAGCTTTTTTATAGGACTGGGAGTGAACCCCCATATTTTGATAATTTTCAACCCTTGAAATCAATATTTAGCAAAATTCTTTCTTAGTGCACTTCTGGTATGAAGGTACCCTTAACATTTACGGTTCTAGCTTTCATAGTTTTGGCTGTACGTTAATTATGAATCAGTCAGGACTTCTTCTTTTATACAGGGTGTCCCACGAGAAAAGATACGAGATTCTACTACTAAAAATAAGAAATAAAGTCCAATACATAAGTCCAGAAATATAACCTAACAAATATATACACAAAATTTGAGGCCAGTATCTTTTTTATTTCCAAAGATATTAAGTTTTTATAGTAAAAAAAAAAAAAAAAACACAATGGTGGATAATTTGAAAACCAAGCATTTCCAAACCTATGTTTATTGGACTTTTTGTTCTTATTTTTAGTAGTAGAATCGCCTCCTAAAATCTTTATCTTTCCTCGAGGGACACCCTGTGTATACAGAGGTGTTGAATGTTCTACATTTTGTCGGTACGAATGGTTTCAGTGCATTTATTAGACAGTATTATGAAAATTTTGCACTACCCTTTACTTGAAAGTAAAACTATCAATTAGTCAAATACCTTTATTTGTTTTGTAATAGATGGAGACTATAAAAGACGGACATCTCAGGGATAGAGAGTTTGAGAAACAGCTGGATGCCAAGAATACAAAGAAAGTGTCGGCAGAGTGGTATACAGTGAGACCGAAGAATGAAAGCAACTATGTAAGTTGTTACAGTAAAACTTGCGTGTTCTCTGTATTTAGGACGTAATCTCCGGTGTTCCGTATTTGCAGTCACATTCTCTGTATTTAAACCCAATTCACCATTTAACAATAAATATCAGTAGGAAAAAATTTAAAACATTCTTAGTTTGATGCATGTAGACATTTTCACCAGTAAAATGTTGTGGCAATTGTTTCGTTTGTTAAGTAAACGCTTCTGGTTTTATTTTTATTCATGTGTAGGCTTAGTAAAGTGGGGTCAAGGTCAACCACTTATGGATTCGTTTTGTATCGTGTCTATTTGTAGAACCAGGGTGTCTACTATAACGAATTTTATAGCAAAAGTAACAACAACAAAAGTACATTAACAAAAGTACGGTAATTAAAAGTATAATAATTCTAATTGTTTTAGATCGGGTAACAAATTTTATACTTTTTCAAGATCCACTTTACCCATGATTTATGTTGTTTTTGTGAGTTCCGACAAAATGTTGTTTTACTTGTTATTCATTCCCGAAAATTGCGGCATTTCATTTCCATTTCTTCCAAATATTTACAACTGTCATCTAAATTACATTTTCGCAGACCTTAACCATTGCATTTTAAATTAAGTTTTAACGCAGGCATTTCATAGAAACAAGAGCAAAATGTTCTCAGGAGTAGGTTTTTCACGGACATAAGCTGTTGTATATCAAACTGCATTTTATAAAATTAGCGCAATTAATGTCCCGAGGCCGTATTCTTTTGCGGACATTCGCTATTGTATTTTAATACTGGTAGTTCATAAAATTGTCACAAATTGTATTTTTGGGCATTGATTTCTTTTGAGGACATTCACTGTGGTACTTAAATTAAATTTAACATCGATATTTCATCGCATTAGTGCTAATTGTGTTCCTGCGTTAATTTCTTCCATGGGCTTTCGCTATTGTGTTTTAAATAATGTTTCCACACCGGTAATGAATAGAATTTGCATAATTATTGTATTTGGGTGCCTTATCAGATTTGTTGTAGACACCCTGTAGAATAATCTAGGCCTTGTCTACAGTAAACGTATAGTTTCAGTGACAAAGTTACAAATATAATTACATGTTTCTCACTTTGTTGGAAAAATATTGTTAGGATTCAAAATAAATTACATTGCTAAAAATTTCTGTATTTGGCAAAATTTAAAGATGGCAAATCTACATAATAAACACACTTTCTGTCTTTTATAAACGGGGAACATGCAGTAAATTTTTAATTTTCGTTAACTTAGTAGGACATCCAAAGAATGTCAATTTATTGCTAAATACTTTCTCACGTATTATATTTTTGTTCCTGATTGAGATTATGCCTGTAGTTTTCCCCTAAAACCCTGTTCTTGGTTTTTCTAGATGTTTCTTTTTTATGCATTTATGCAGGTTTGCTATGGCTGTAAAAGCAAGAGAAATGCAAAGTTAGGAAAAATGTTTTCATGCCATTGAACTGCCTAAAACTTGTGCAGAATATTTTTAGTTACCAAATTGTGTGGTTCTAAAATCAAATGTTATTTATAATAATCCTTATTTTATATTCACGTGAGCCTAGGTTATTCTGGAAAAATATAAACTTGAAGTTTTGGATTGAACGATTTGGCCTATTATAGGAATTGTAGTGTAAGTTTAGTTTAGAACATGTACTGTTTTTCCTCTCAATGTTTTAGCACTACATTCTAAGGAAATTGTTCATATCAACACTAAACACTGAAGATAAAAAATTAACTTGCATCTAGAACTTGGAAAACAATGTTTATTAGCAAATTTCCATGGGAAAGATGAGCTATTGCAGTGACTCTTATGGTGAGACCTAAGGTCCGGAGTAGTCAATGAGTACCGATCATGGTCACCTGAACTCGTTTTGTGATGTCATTAAAAATTGTATTTGTGTACATATATATGACTTTCTACACATTGGATTTATAAGTGGCTCGGCCGAGTTTGTTTGCCAAAAAAATCCAACAATCAGAAGCACGTTTTTGACCGGAAGTAAAATGTTTTTGAGATTTTTCTTACTAGAATGAAATTTTTTTCTAAAAATAAAAAATATATAAAATAGGATATTATTCTTCACATTTTGTTTGTTTACACGACCAAATAGCCTGAATGGTTCTCCTAAAATCGATCTAAACGTAAAATACCATAAAATTACCAATAAAAGTACCTTTAAACGCATTTGTCTGCTGCGAGCGAAACGAAGCAGTCCATAAGCCGAGGCCCCAACATTAAGGTGCAAACACGCAAGGTAAGTGTTTCCATTGCGTGGCTATGACTGAAGGTGGGTGTGCAAACAAATTCTATTAATATATTTCGTACTCGAAGGCAGGCCTGCAGAATTTGTCTGATTGCCCGAACGAAGTTCTGGGAGAATTGGGACTGAGCTGGGGAAATTTTGGCTGGGGAAATATCTACAAAAAACAAGGAAAATATAATTATTTTGGGGAAAAATAGATTAGAAATGAATGGGAACAAAGGTCGGCCTAATCGGATTGTAAGATACATATACATACACAATAACACACATACACAAAGTATGTTGTCTGCTGCAAGCTGAAAGTCGGACAAGGTTCCTATTTAATCTTCACCGCACGAAATATCGTATGGCCGAGCAGCCGATACGATATTTTTGTGCCGGTTGATGAATGGCAGTTTCCTGATTCTTGACTGGCGTTCAAATACTTTCGTTAGGTATTTAATAATTATTATGATACCGGTATGCAAATTTTGATTGGTTTCATACAAATGATATTATTCAAGCGATTAGAATTAAATCATATTAAACCAAATTATACAATGATACTTAATGCATAGGTATTACTGATGTTTTTAATTTTCTGTTTACTGAAATTCGAAATCAGTCTTTATCAGTAAAATGTGTACAATGTGATGACTTATTTGTTTCCTTTTTCATTGCGTAGATGGGGTTTGGAGGGATGGTGTATACTGTTATCTGTTCTTTCGTTTCGGGTTTTCGATCCCGTCAGTTTATAAGTAGCAAGTGGTCTAGGTGGTTGTTTATCTGTGATGTTTAAATTTACATAGTGATTTTTTCCGTCTCAATTGTTTACTATTATGATGTTTAAGAGGCAATGTAGTGAACCATGGGAGGGTTATTAAATATTATGTTATAGCGTTTCGTAATATTTTCAGTAGTGACTGTGGTAGGTAATTCGGTAATTGAATTGGAACTAATTAAACATACTACAGTAACATTTAACTTTGTATTTATCGCTTAAGTATTAGGCCTTCTTTTTAACATAATAAAATAGCAATAATCAAGTTGTATTTTTTTGTTTTAAACCTTTTGAGACCATCTGACAATATTTTGATTTATTTAGCAACAATACATAATTCTCCATAACGGAGTTACATCACATATTCCTGAAGAGAAAAGTAGACTTTTCTGTGTACAGGTATTTCACCGAAGATATTTAATTTCACCATAGTTAATTAAGTAAAAATAATGCAGTTCATATTTTTTTGAAGATTTATATTATAATTTATAATGAATATAATTATTATTATTAAAATATCAATGTCAATAAATACTGTATGTTGAAATAGATAAGCAAACTGTGATAATGTCTGGCGCATCTGTAGCGAATAGCAAACAATTTTGGGGAAATTTTTAGTGAAAAAAAAGTGTGTTCTGGGGAAATTTCGAGTGCTAAAACATTTTCTGCACCCCTGCTCGAAGGCAGCTATTCAGCGCCTTTATGAGTAGACCAATTTCCCAAAGAGTTGGTTGAAACCCAAAAACATATAAACTTATTTTTGGAAATTCGCTTAACTCACATCAGCGGTTCATTTGCGTGATCGAATCATTTTAAATTAAAACTATTTTTACTGGGGTATTGTACTAAAATACACCTGCTTATTTTGCCTTCCGTAGATGGTGAGGATTACGCTGCAGAGGAGGAAGCAGAAATGTTTGCAATAGAAATTATATAATGTAATGCAAATGTTTTAGTAAAATAATTTCAAAATATGCCGTGAGTTTGACGTAGGCTCAGATGTGGCCTTATCCTTTTAAGCTGGTGTTTTTATGAGTTGGAACCTAGTAACATCAAGACTACGGTGAAATACATGTTCTAAATTTAGTGAAGAAGATAAGTTGGTAGGAATTGCCTTGTAGAAACGGGATGGTAGCGGAGCGGTAATTTAAGATTTGGTCCTAAAAAGGTCTGTGTAGTGTTCGGAAGGAATTTAATTGTTTGGTCCTTAAAAGGACCGAGCTGCATAGAATATTGGTATTACCAGAGTCCGGACCCAACTAATTTCCCCGAAGGGAAGTAATTGCAGCAGTGCACGCCAGGCGCTGTGCTGTAATTGGAATTTTCCCAAGTATCCACCA
Organism: Philaenus spumarius; assembly: GCA_018207615.1. Classification (NCBI taxonomy): domain Eukaryota; kingdom Metazoa; phylum Arthropoda; class Insecta; order Hemiptera; family Aphrophoridae; genus Philaenus; species Philaenus spumarius. The sequence goes on from JAGFPH010001734.1 coordinate 44,132, forward strand.
GAGATACACTACAAGATTGTCTTATTGAATTTCTTTGGGGCATGATGGCAGAGAAAGCAGGAGACAAATTGAATACGTTCAAAATATTTTGAATTGGAAAGAATCGTATTTGTTTTCCTCCTAGTCAGCTGGTGTAGTATATTGTGGTGGTGTGGTAGTTGTCTGCGGAGAGAGGTGGCAATGGACTTGACTCTGGACCGAGCTTCAAATTTACGACCACAGCTCAAGAGAACAATGACTGTTTTTTTTTTTTTAATTTTGTTGTGTCAAAGCGGGCTATCAGCGTAGGGAGAAAGTGGACTATGATGGGCTCGGGGTTCCACACGTTTTGAGTTATGAGAGAATTTGTGAGAAGTTACAAGTCAAGAATTTCGAAGATCCTGTACACTCTTTTTTGTTACTTATCCTATGCAAATAAGTTTAGGTTTTTGGTTTCATTTGTTTTGCTCAACCAGTAAAATTATAAATTAAATTTTTTCTTCCTGTAAAATAGGACCTTCATCACTGTACCAGAAATGTTGTATCTAACATTATAAAAAAGATTGGTAATGTCTGTTGTTTGATTTGTTTCCAGTTTTACGAAGAAGAGAAAATCAAACCCAGATTTGGAGATTACGGTGGCATTGGTCTTGAAGAAGTAAGTAAACAAGTTTTGTTTAGATTATGTTACGAGATATTACTACAAATTAGTTTGGAAACAACATTAGTGCAACAACTATCTTATTGCCTTTTAATCAGTGTTGACCCTAAATATATTTTACGCAGTAACTAGTAAGATCCCGTGAAAAACCAGGTGCAGATTAATTTGATACACATGAGAAAAAATATAACTTCATATTAAGTTTAATGTGTTTCCAAAAGGGGGTTTCATTTTTGGCCAAAAAAAACCCAAAAATAAGTTATTATTATTAGCTAAACAAGAATTTTTAGAAAGATGCGGTTTTTTGCATATGGTAGGGTACATTAAGGGCTACAAATAAGCCAAAATTTTATCAAAATCGTTAATAAAAAAATAATAACTGATTTTTTGGGGGTTTTTTTTCCAAAAAGGAAACCCCCTTTTTTCGTGCATCTATGCAGGCCTAATTGACATGTTTGGTGAAAATTTGTTCGAAATCGATTGAATAGTTTTCGCTCTAGCTTTGTATACATACAGACATACAAACAGACATTTTGTAAAAACCACTTTTTTGAACTCAGGGGGTCCCAAAACGAATATTTCGACAAAAATCTCAACATCGATTTTTTTTTGCGACCACTTTACTTTCTCTATACTATAGTGTAGTGAGAAAGTAATAACATACATTTTAATTATCGACAGTAGGCCATATTTGTAAATTAACAGAAGCTTAAACTTGTATGATTCCATTAAAATAGCAAACATTAACTGCAATAACCCAAGAAGCTAGTTTAAAATATAGTTTTATATTTGTGGGCGTAAGTTGTTCTTAGGCTGTTAAGAATGACTTTTTAACTGACCTCGGATCAACCGGTCCTCGGATTAACCGGCCTATCCCATGGGACAACAGAGGTATTTTCTCTTACAGATTATATTATAATTGGCCGAAGTCTCAAAAATTGATTGTTTGACGGACATTTCCTGGATTTTTAATGTACTTTATTTTAAATTTATTATTATTCTAATTTTTGTTCATTATTGTTAAACTTGATGTATGAATTTAATATCACTCCCAGCCCTATAACTGATAAAATAGCTGTTCAAATCAAAAGCTTAGAAGTCCTTTTCTTGCTACTATACCATGGATACAGGACAAATATTAACAAAACAATGTAACATTGGTGTTATGAACATCATGGAAGTTGGTCACATTCTTTTCTTTCCTGCTCGCTCTCTCCGCGGTGAAGAGAATGTTGATCGTCCGATAACTGCACAGGTGTCTGAACCCTGCTCAGGTTAAGAACATAGTGCAGGGAAGATGCGTACTTCGTTCCGTCATTTGGTAAGGTGAAGGAAACGAAGTCGTATCCAAATTGCGTTCTATTCTGAAAACAAGTTCAGATGTAGATTTGAGTTCGAGTTCACAATCTGTGTATGTGGAGGGAACTGGATGGGGTTTAAGGATTGTCCGTTTTTTTATCTATGGAGATCGAAGAGGCAGCCTTAGTTCTGAATGTGCCTGACTTAATGGTGTCCAAAAATTCTAAAAAGCCCTCAACTGTAGTCTTATTGGAATTTTGTAAAACTTAATCAGAACACATTGATATCTGCCAATATGTACTTTTACTGCTTTTAAAATTACAGCTCGTTTTGTTTCTTTAAGTTTTGCTAATTGGGTTCTTACATTATTTTCTTTAGACTAACATTTGAGCATTAATTTATTATTTCTATCTCTAGTACTTGCAGTAACAATTTCAATAACATACAAAGTTACACAGCACTAAAATATATTAAATATTCATTTTAAATTCACTTTAAGAAACATACCTTTTCATAAAATAAAAAAAGCATTAATTTTCAGCAACAGTTTTAGTATTTTTAGAAAAAATATTTTCCTGTTTGTTTTTAAAACATTTTAAACTATTAGTCCTGTTAACAGAAGAACTCGCTAAAATATCTAAAATCTGCTCTTTATTGAATATTTTTATGAAAAAGGGTTTTAACTAATGAAATGGTTCTCGAAACATAAATGGTAGATTTATTTAATTTTAAAGAGATATCAAACTATGATAGAATAAAGGTTTAATTTCATCATGTCAACCCAATAATGTACAAAATCTGTCAAATCAATTCGCTAATTATTTTTTGTCCATTCATTCCAGTCACAATGCAATTTTCTGAATATGACTGTGTCTTTTCATAAATCTCTTTAAAAAAGTTCACATAGTCCTCTTACAATATCAACATCAATAATATAATTGCAAATCTCAATGTAAAAAAACTATAAGATTTGTTAAGACTCGATCTAGAGCTATGAATAAAAATAATCACATAATCTATTATACAATTAATAACTTTTCATTTATTTATGATTTTGTTTCCCTTAACTATCCTTGCAACTGTGTCAAAAAAGGACTCAAGAAATAAAAGCGATTCTACTCTTCATTTTAAATGCCTTAAATTTTAATAAAATTCATGTAACCGAACAACGCATTTTTTTTACCGTGGAGGCTGAGGTGGAAACAAATTCAACTAATATATTTCTCCCATGCAGGTGAAAGTGAGTAGAATTTTTCAGTAGAATATATTCAGCGCCCTCATGAGCAGACAAATGTCAAAAATATAGGGTTTAAACCCCTAAAAACATAAAAAATAAATTTTGAAAATTCGGTCAACTCATTAGAGCCCCTATTGGTTGAAACACATATTATTATTAACTTAAAATAATCTATCGACTTTTTTGCTATCTTTTTGTCTTTTATAAAGAATTACAAAAAATAAAACTGTAGCACTATATAGTTCATTCATCGAGAGTTTAAAGTGAAGCGCCACCTTACAATGGCTGACGTTAGGGATTTGGGTCAGTGAGGAAAACGAACATCATGTGTGGGACATGCGACTCTGCGTTTGATTCACAGTAGTTCTTAGTAAACAAACTTTGTCTTCTCTAGCCCACCATAATGTTCACGTTCAGTTCTTCTTCAGGGACTTATCACTAACATTCCATCGCCCACTTTTTATAATCCCATCTAAAAAATAGTAAACACTAATTAAATAAGTCTTAAATATCATCTATATAAATAAAAATATAAATGTTCGTTTGTTCAAAACCTTAAATCTCCGTAAAGGTCTTTACCGATTGCTTATAATAACACAAACTATACTACAATTTTACAGCAACGGGAACACCCTACTAAATAATAATTAAATTTGTTTATTGTTGGTTCAGTAATGAGCTGTTTGCTCTAGTATTTCCATTAACAGCTGATTTCAAACTTTGAAACAATTATTTTTATTTTAATGCCATCTGTTGAATGTAAAAATAACACACTCTATACTAAATATTGTATGGCAATGAGAGCGCAATAATAAATCTTAATTAAATATGTTTAGTGTGTGTTGGTATAGTAATCAGGTGCTTGCTCTAATATTTCTATTAACAGCGATTTTAAAATGTAAAACAATTATTCGTATTTCTAACTTTTTAGATTAGGTTTTTTTTTAATGTAGGCCTGTGGTTCTTTTAACCTTGATTATAGATGCTTTTATAAAATATACGGAATAATTTGATTTGGACATTTAACATTATTTACTATCTTAACTTGAGGTTGTTAATTAATCCCCAAAAAGAAAAAAAGGTTATTAATCATTTTTATAAAGAAAACATAACATATGTGTATAGAAGGTTCCAACGGGGTTGGGGTGCGGAGCAGGCAGGGGTCTCCCCTAGTAAACAATTAAGTAATAAACAAACCATAAATTGTTTTACATTTTTGTATATTTATAATTTTAATAAATATGAATAATTACACTAAACAATTAAGGTTTTTGTCCTAGGAAAATAATAGAAAACAAATGTTCTAGTTATAGATTGTTATGCAAAATAAAACAGCGAATAAAATGAAACTGCATTTTGTGCTTGCATTTGTGCAAACTTCAGTTTCTGCCGGTTTCTGAGGTAGGTCCGCGTGCGACACATTCTGCCTGGTCCATAAATATTGTAGGATGCGATGCTTTGCTTTAAACTCTCGGTGAATGAGGTATAGACACCAATTAATAACTGATATTTTTATTCACCTAACAATAATATTTCGTAATTTGAATAATTTTCAACGCAGAAAACCAAAACATTTGCTTTTAATAAGTTATAAACTTTATCAAGTTTCTTAGAAATCATTACCTAATTTTATGTATTTACGAAAAAATCTTTTACCCCCTTCAAAATCATTGTGACTGGTTAAAAAATATACACACAATGGCAATTAAGATATTTTAAATGAAAAAATAACAAAAATTTAGGTACTTGATCACTTTTATTATATAAAGTTGAACGAAATATACAAGTATGTTTAAAACATAAGTAATAATTTGATGTTAGTGATATTTACAGGAAGGATAAAAAGAATAGGTATATTGTAATTATCTAAAGTAGTCAAAATAAACTGACATTATCATAGTCATCTTCATTGATATGCTGGGGCTCGTAATCCACATCATCGGGGTCGCCAAACTCGTCTCCCTCAATTTGAAGGTCCTATTCTACCAGTTCCCAGAGGATTTCAAGGATGTCATTCGGCCTG
>JAGFPH010001734.1:49430-76667 GCA_018207615.1 Philaenus spumarius
TTCATAGGCACGTAAGTTCTTATTTTTCGTGCACTACACCGTAAATTTACCGTGCACCAACTGATTTTATAAATAAGAATACACGTCTCAGTTTTATGTAAACATACCATTGATTTCGTCAATAGAAATGTAAAGAAAAATCAAACAAGTTTTAGTTGTTTTTTTTTTAATAAAATGATGTTTTGATTAAAAGTATGTTACTTTTTCGGTGTAGTGCAGTATAATGAAAAATATCGTACTTAACTCGCCCGGTAAGTTCTTCCGTGCTTGCATGAAAATCCGACCTATCATGCTCACACGGAAAAACTCTATTTACCGGGCTTTTAACGTAATATACTATTACAGTACATTTCCGCGTTCGGATGATTGACGTTTCGAATAACTGACTTTCCGATAATCGACGCTCTACTGTAGCTAGCACTAGCGTAAACAAACAACAATGCCGTCGTCACGCCCGTCAATGTCATTAAATTAGCCCTTGGGTATAGAGGCTTACGAATGCCATTACAGTTGGATAGTTTCGTTCATTTGTTATAAGTTGGTTAGTTGTTTTGCCCTATTATAGTAATTGTCAGACAAAAATTTTGAAATGCAGTTGCTCCTAAAATTTAACAAGTATTTTAATTAGTAATTTGACTGTGTTTGTGACTCTGAGTAATTCTTGGTTTCATTATGTTTTGAATTTGAATGATTGTTATGTAATTTTTCTCTAAATGTAATTCTACTATTTGAGTGTTATTTTGACTGGAAACCTTATGTCGTGCTGTATTTTATCTTTTATCTTTAATCAGTTAATTTGGTTTTAACTTTAACTTAAATCAGTAAATTTGTTCAGACATTAACTTTAACTTTAATCAGTTATTTTTTTCTGACATTAACTTTAACTTTAATCAGTTAAATATTTTGGTTAACTTTCCCAAGTCAGGTAACCATACATAGGATGTAACCATACATGAATACATAAATAAAAACACAATGAAATCCCACTTAGGATTTACATAAAAAGAAAGTAAAAGATAATACACAAATACACAAAAAAGAATACTCTCTTAACTTAATGATAGCATAAATTATACATACAGACACATTAAGCAGTATGACAGTGAACACATTTAGTTGTCTCGTAGGCCAGTTTGAGACTTGAATCAAAAAGAACAAAAACAATATCCACATGGAGAGTTCGGTAGGTGTCCTAACTTAACCACAAGAAACAAGCAAATATGATATTTAAATATACAGGAATTCTCCAGAAAATCTACCTGGAAAGTTGGTCATAATATATACTATTCCATTATTTCCAAAAAAGGTTCAATATTATCTGATGAAAACAGCCAGGACTTTATATTTCTTAACATTACCCTGTTAGACATATTTTTTAACATCACAATTTTTAGAATGACTCGGTTATAAAAATGAACCGCATATAAGTAAAAAATTTACGGTATAGAGTATTTAGGTATTTGATTTAGGTACAGGTATGATACTAGAGTTCCTGAAACTGTAGGCAGTATTTCACGTGTTATTTACAACAACAGAATTCTGTAGGCCAAATATTTTTTAAACTTTATATACCGTACGTAAAAAGAACATAAGTGAAGGATTTCAGTTATCAAAAAAAGTGGCCAAGAGTGATCAAATTTAGATCTCCTGGAAATTACTCGAATAATAATCTTTTGCAGACCAATAATTATATAGTAGAGTAAGATATTGCTTGATATAGTAAGATAGGTGTCTCCCCAACAATTAAGTCCATACACTATATGTGCTATAATATATTAATTACCTTGAAGGTCCTCTTGTAACTTCAAGAGAGTTGTTCTTGACTAGTTTCGAGGTCTTGACTCGATCATCAGATAAGTTATTTTATTCATATGAGCAAGTCAAACATTAAAACAACACATACACAACACATACACTAACACAAAAACATTTCAATGTGTCTGACACATAGTGTACTTGGTCATGTCTGTCGGAGTACTGCCGGCATGAGCTAATAGTCCGGCTGATAACGACCACTATTGGGCGCTTTTAAATAATTTAAAGCTGTGTCATATAAACAATGCGATTGGAATGAAAGTTGATAATTTAAGATGTTATCTGGATCGTTTTTGAAGGCTCTGTAGATCTCGAATTCCTCATTCGCGTTCATTATCCTGCCTTTTTTCAAACGTGTATTGCTTCTACACTGGATTTAAAATCACCTGGTCCGTGTCAGCAAGACAGAATACCATAAAGATATCAACATCATTAAACACATAGCTGTAGCAAACGGTTACAAGAGTTCCATAATAGACAAATTGATAAAAAGCTATAGTAAAAGACTAAATAGAACGAACCCAATTAATGACATAACCAGAGACAACAAATACATTTTCTCAGAATACACTAGCCTCTTGCCTAATGTGTTGAAAAACATTCTCAAGAAATGTAACATCACCCTTGCATTCCGTACGAATAATAACATTTCTTCATCCCTTAAACGTAGAACAGACGCCCCCATTGAACATAAATCTGGTGTTTACAAAATAAAATGCCCCGAGTGCAACAAATATTACATAAGACAAACCGGGAGAAATTTCATAGACCGGTACAAAGAACACCTCCCCTGCAACAAAACTAACAACACCAAGTCAAACTACGCGCGTCATCTTGCTGAAAGCAAACACGGACCAGGTGATTTTAAATCCAGTGTAGAAGCAATACACGTTTGCAAAAAAGGCAGGTTAATGAACGTGAATGAGGAATTCGAGATCTACAGAGTCTTCAAAAACGATCCAGATAACATCCTAAATGATCAACTTTCATTTCAATCGCATCGTTTATATGACATAGCTTTAAATTAATTAAAAGCGCCCAATAGTGATTGTTATCAGCCGGACTATTAGCTCATGCCGGCAGTACTCCGACAGACTTGACCGAGTGCACTACGGTGTCAGAAATGTTTTTGTGTTAGTGTATGTGTTGTGTAAGTGTTGTTTTAATGTTTGACGTGCTCATGTGAGTGAAATAACTTATCTGATGATGGGGTCAAGACCTCGTAACTAAACAAGAACAACTCTCTTGAAGTCACAAGACGGACCTAAAAGGTAATTAATGTATTTTATTTATTTGTGACTTGGCGCCAAAAATGAATATCAAATTATATGTGAGGTCACTAGTGCATGATGCATATACACGATTACTCTCTCAGTGCAGACATTTCGCAACAAGTAAAATTAATGAAAATTAAAAACATGTCATTCTTTAGTTTCTTTATATTCCCCTCCTATGAAAGCTTTGAATTAATTACAAGCCCAAGATATTTTATCTCTTCAACCTGTTCAAGTCTTATACACTTACACTCAATTAAATTACTACAATTTAGTTTGTGATAAAAATGATTTTTATTAAAAATTGTGTGACTTTTACAAAGATTGTTTCTACAGGCATCCGGGTTCTTTGTATTCCATGGAAAAATGTTATTGTGAGTGTAAAAACAGTAAATGTTAAAAACACTGAGAGATCCAAGTTTGACAGAATCACAATGGCATTCATCCTCCGGTCAGGTTAATTCTGTGGCAGCCATTTTGTTTTACTTGTTGTTAGTCATTATTTACTCGCATTTTGTTTGTATTTATTAGTCCGCAGAGGCTTCCAGCGAAGGTGAGGATGATGCTGAGAAAGAAGTAGTTGAGGATGAAAAGCCGATGCAAAATCTTGGTCCGAAGAAGATACCTAAAAAGAGTGAATCGTATTCTTCGAACTCGGTGAGTATTGTTAAGTGTACATTAGAGTCCTGCTACCTCCTTATCGTGCTTGTCCCAATAACCGATTAATCCAGACTAGATTTGAAAAAAGAGGAACTACTAATTTTTTTAGGAAGGTCAGTTCGAAAATAATTCTATGGGAGGGTTTGATGACCTCAATTGGCTGCGAATAGAAAATGCAGATAAAGAAGTAGGTGCGTGTAACCTGTTTTCGAGGAACTGACTCATTTCCTACAACTATTTCTATGAAGTTTCCTTCGCTTTAGTTGTCAGTCGATACCTACAAAATATAATTGTACAATATTAATCGTATGTTTTGTTGATTTTACTTTCCATCCAGTGAGAGTGTTTGTGCGTGGAAATGGCAACTAAATGGAAGAAAGTGACTGATAATGGAGCAAAAAGTCCAAGTTTTGTTTAAACAATGTAATTTTACAGTATGTTCAAAATTTAACATTTCTCTTCTGTTTAAAATTCTTCATTAAGGGTCTTCTATACCTTGTGTAAAACAGCAAAAATATGCACTTCGTACTACCGTGTTTTTGGACGCCGGTTTTCAACTTAAAAAGTTGTTAAACATCTTAAATTGTTTTTAAAGGCTTTGTGCTTTTGTCTTATATCTCATAATTGAAAGAAATTGTTGTCGGCAACTCCTTTTAATCAACAGTTTAAATGAGTAAAAATCTATTATTTTTAACGCATTTTTTGCGCGTTTTAAGCAATAATTTCCATATGTTAAGCTAACATGTAAAATATATAAAGCCTTCTTTATAACTTAAAGTAGTTTCCCAGATTATTAATTTATAAATAGAATCCGAAACACGGTATTACGATCGCATGTTTCAACGATTTTGTGGCTTGAGTCAGGCCTTTTGCATTAAAATCATACTGTACACTCGGGAGTTTTCTTCAAGGTAAAGAAGAGCCTTAACAGAAGTATACTGTATTATATATATTTTATTGTACTGTACAAAAATTTTGAATTTTATTTACATAGTTATTTTGTTTTATTAATACTACATTACTTCGTAGGTTGAAACCTAGAACTACAAATACAGGAGTATTGTTTTAGGGTAAATTCCATTTAATCTAGACTTTCGGTGATGCGGACAGGGTCTGGTCGCATCTAGTTCGGATTATACTGTATTCAGAGTTTCTATTAGTCCCCAAAAAGTCATGAAAGTCCCTAAAACGTCATGTTTCGTTGTCTAAGGTCACTGGTTTTTTTCTGCCTGAAATTGAATTTCCCGTGGCCCCCACTTTATACTGTCCAAGTATGAAATTGCCTATGTAAAGGAGCAATTTTTCACAGAAAAGGTTGAAACAGTGTAGCCTATATTCATTTTTTAAATTGTTTATATGAATCACGATCTTCCAACTGTAATTCTTTAATAATAGGTGTATTTACATTTATTATTTGTCTCATTTGTAATGGTCGGACCCTTAATCTTTTTTTTGTTAGTTCCTCTTTTTCTTTAGTAGCTTCATGGTTAGATAAGCACTTGATTCAGCAGCAAAACAAGGAAACATTACTTGATCCATTGTAGGAACTGAACTGAACAAATAAACAGAAACATAACCCCAAAATATATCTAGTTAATAACCCAGGTCACCAAATAAATTGGATAGGTGTAATATGTCTTCTTGACACAACTTTGTCAAATATTTTATCAAAGAACTTTGATAGTGTGATATGCCCCTTAGAGATTTTTAACACGGTAAATGTACAGATCCTACAATTAAATATTTTACTCAAACATTTTGGAAAACAAACGATCATACATTTTAATAGTAGGCCTGCTTAAATCAACAATTTTAACACCAGATATTTTAAATACAGTCATTTAGGCAAAGCTATATTATTGTTTACTGTACTTTAAAATTCATTTACTTTTTCATCGACAGTAGGCCAATATTTGTAAATTAACAGAGCTCAAACTTTTATGATTTTATCAACATAGCAATAATTCAGACCAGTAGTCCAAGATAGTGACAGTTTAAAATATAGTTTTATGTTTGCAGGCCTAAGTTGTTTTGATTGAAGTTGTAGTTTTGTAAACACAACCCCAAAGTATAATCTAGGCTAGGTTTTGTTAAAATATTACAGATGAGCGAAATCAGCTGTTATATGTCTGAAGTGGGGTTTATTGTTGACAGCTGCTTATGTCTTTAAAATTTTAGTTATTTTATTCAACCATGCGCATGCACTTTAGTCTTTTTTTACTCATGTACGAACTTACACTCACTTTTTAGGAGTTGTTAAAGCATCAGCAATCAGTGTTGCCTACTAAATATTTAAGAAATTATACAAAAAAATAAATTTTGTTGACGGTTTCTATTCTTATTTACCAAAAATTCATGACTAATAGTCTATATAAGAGTAGTTTTTATAAAAACGAGTCCATAAACTGAGTTCAACCAGGCTCGGTAGAGGGCCCTCAATGTAAGCTTGCCCCGGGTGCCTACATTCCTAGGGCGGCCCTGCTGCCCTTCAATATTCAGATTCCACCTCCAAATTAATCATGGGTGCACTTTATCCATCTTTTTAACATATTAAATTTATAAATTTAAAAAAATAAAAGACATATCTAGAATCCTTCATAAAGTTATGTAAAAATTTAATTGCCCAATTTTAAAATTACTCAAAATGGTTTATTATTTTTATTTAACAAATTGTCTTTAGTTGTTATTTAAATAATTTTCAAAATAACATAAACTTCAATTTGTTTGTTTCAGTATACATATGAACAGTTTAACAGTAATGAAAGCATACCAGTCCCTTTCAGCCCAGAACAACAAATATCAGGATCTTCATCAGGGGACGAATCTGAAGAAGAACCTGAAGAACATTTACCACACCCGACAGAACCGGTACGTCATAAAAGAGAGGTAGAAAGCTCGGAACAAATGGAATACACGTCGGGTCAAAAGTTTTCAGACTATTCCGAAGTCCCTGATCTGTATAGTAAATCCGCTTCTTTCCCTTCGCCTCTGAATACCGGTGAATCGGGCTGGGGAGCGAAACCGCCCGCAAGTAAAAGTACGGAAAGCGGGAGCGACGACAGTAGTGATATTTCAAAATTAAAGGTTTCTAAAAGTTCTGTCGAAAGTAAAGAATATAAAAAACCTTCACAAAAAAAGAAAAAGACCAAGAAGCGTAAAACGACGGACATACCAAAACATTCAGGATATCCGGACCATCCTTACCCGAGAATGAAAGTGGAAAATGATAGCGAAGTGCAGAGAGACAGTAGCGGGTTAGATAACGAGTCGTTCCCTTCTGTTATGGGTTCACATTCTTCGGAAATGTTGATATGGGATGCTATGAGAAATTTGTCAAATGAAATTAAACCGATTTCATCGTCATCATCTCTAGAGGTAATTTTGGAATTTACATTTTAAATACAAATCAAACATTGTCACATTGGTGAAACAATAATAATCTATTTTCCTTTCAATAATTAACTCAAATGTCATTCATTATACATAAAAAACAAAAATATTCTGCAGTTAGCTTAAAAGAAATAAAGAAAACCTAAGCATAGACCCGACAAAAGAGGAGGGGGGGGGGAGATTCCCTAGACCCACCATTATCAAGCTAGTTTATCGGTTTGTACGTTGGTATTAAATTAGATTTAATAATGATTTTATATAGGGTTTTACATATATACAAAATCTTCTTTGCAGCACAAAATCTTCAAGCTGTAGCCTTGGATTGTAAAGAAGCCCAAAACAAAATGTGTTTAGTAAATATCTTTGACCTAATATTGTATTTTCTTTTAAGGTGCATGTTTTGTTTTATGTACCTTAACTATATGTACTGTCACATATATTTGTGAGATTAATGTTTAGTAAAAAGTTTTGTTTGCAATATGTTTTTGTTACAGATGTTAACGTCAATGTTCAACAATTGTAAATATATATGTTTTTATGTACTTCACTTTACAAATATTTACACATATACTCTTTTTGCCTCTAAATTGCTAGTTATCATTGGAACTAAGTATAAATACCAAGCAATTACTGCGTCTCCGAAATTAACTACAACTGTTTTGCCCAACAGCTGTTTGTAATTTGCGCAGGGTATAGAATTTGACTGTACAAACAGGACCATACAGTAAATGATATAAGAGGTAAGCCCAGAAAGTAAGTTCCATTTGGTAATAATAGAAAATCATGTACAGATACAGGAAAACAATTTATTGCACAAAAATCTACAACCCTTAAACAATTTTTCTTCATAGCTCCCTTAATTTCCCAGGCATTTTTCATAGCGCGAAGCAAGTTTTTGTATGCCTTCTTCACATGTTTTCAACCATGTGGTGACATGTTCTTTCAGCTCATCATCGTTGTTGAAATGTTGACCACCAAGGAAAGATTTCAGATGCAAAAAGAGATGGAAGTCGCTAAGAGCCAGGTCAGGGCTGATAGTCAACACATCCTTGCCGAAGTCCTTTAGGAGTTTTTTCACATTCGCAGTGTGTGGTCGAGCATTGTCATGAAAGAAAACAACACATTTTGAGAGCATTCCTCGGCGCTTGTTCTGTATTGCACGGCGCAGTTTCTTAAGCGTCTCGCAGTAAACATCTTTATTGATTGTTTCTCCTCGCAGTAAAAAATCAATGGGTAAAATGCCTTGTCTTTCCCAAAACATTGTGCACATAACGTTTCGAGATGTCCAGATTGTCTTTGGATTTTTTGTTGCTTGGGACAAAGTATGCCTTCATTCCATCGATTGCCATTTAGTTTCAAGGGTGTCATAAGCAACCCAAGTGTCACCTTCTGTGACTATCTGAGACAGAAAGTTATCACTCTCTTTGTCATCACTCTCTTTGTCGTAACGTGTCAAAAACTGAAGTGCACTCCCATCCATTGTGTTTTGTGTTGTTCCGTAAGAATTTTGGGCACTCAACGTGAGTGAAGTTTTGAAAACCCAGTTTTTCAGTAACAGTTTCATGAATTAGTAATTGTGAAATTTGTGGTAACAAGATCATTAATTGTAAACTTACTGTTTTCCTTAATATTTTCGTCAACAGCACAAATCAGTTCATCAGTAACCAAAGATGGACGTCCACGTCATTCTTCATCGTGCACTTGATCACGTCCTTCATTGATTTGGCGGACCCATCTCACTATTCCATTTTTTCCATAAACCTCACAGATTTGTCGATAAATATCAATTGGTTTAACGTTCTTTGCATTTAGAAAAGAATTACATAACTGATTTCACAAGCGGTGGGATTTCCAATTAACGCTAACATTATAAACAGAAATCTCAAAATGGCATAATTTCCTTCTTGACTCGGAGTGACGGAAACGAATATGCGGAACTGTAATCGCAGTGCTGCCACGGATAAAAATAGAAATGGAACTTACTTTCTGTATGTACCTTACATTTATATACTATATTACTTGCCTGAGCAATCATGTAAACATTCAATAGTTGACAGCTGTTTTGCCTATTTGTCAGGCATCACCAGATCAATTAAAATCTAATTAAAACAATGCTGTTAAACATATTTAGCCAACAGACTAAAATATACATATAAAAAACCCTTAACATATAACTTTTAACGTCACAGCAAATGACTGACCACTTTTATGTTTTGTCCTGACTGAAGGAGTGGTTGTGCCAGGGTGATGGTTTGATGGCTGTAGGTAGGGGTATCTTATCTATCAGGTAAAATAATAATTAGCTTGAAATTGAGTTTGGTCATTCTGTAGGTTTCCTTTGTTCTTCCTGTAATTGCTATAAATTTGGAAGGCCTCCAAAGTATTCAATTTGGGTTCCTTATTGCAGATATGCATTGTTTCCATGTTTGTGTCTATGTCAGTATACGTTTGATCCTTGTTTACTAAATGTTTCGCAAAGTTGGATTTGGTGACGGATGCGTCTGGGTTTCAGCTGGATGGTATATGTTCCCTAAATCTTTGACGGAAAGGTTGCTTTGCCTATACAATGTAGTCTGGGGCAATTGTTGCAATTGATCTTATCATATTTATTGGTGTTGGTCGTAATCGTAATTAACGATTTGAGGTTGTTGGCAGTCCTGAATGCCACATTAAGCCCCTGTTTTTTAAGGTGCTTCTTCTGATTTGAAACTCTATGTTCTATTATAATTTGTTACAATGTACAACTCTTTTTTTTGCATGTTCACTGTTGTTCTTTTTCATTTTATTATTGATGTGTCTATTGCTGAATTTATCAATGACTGTTGTGTTGTAACCATTCTCTGAGACCAAGTATTTTATGGTATTCAGTTCATTGTGGTACTGGTCTGAACTGGAATGGATGGTTTGGTCTGTTAGGCTGGGTTTTCAATAGACATTGTTATATGAATGAATGTTGTTTTTGTGGATGGTGAGGTCTAGGCAATTGAAGCTGTGGTTGTTTCCGAATTCTAAGTTGAACTTTGGCTTAGGATGTATGTTGTTAAGGTACTTTAAAAATATTTCCGCTTGTCTGACTAACACTATATTCTCATCTACTTCAATTCTTAAAAACTACTGAACTAATTTCACTAAAATTTCACAATTTACACATGTTAGTGCCAGAATTTTTTAGAGAAGATGGTCACTAACAAACAAGTAGATTTAAATGAGATAGTTACCCCAATACAATAAAAATAAATTATAATAAATTTCCACAAACTACAAAGCTAAAATTATTTAGTACTATTCTTAACTGATATAAAAAATATTTGAAATTCTATTACCTAAGTCAAAGGGATGAAATGGGATAGCAACCCGTAAAATTAAATTAAACACACCTTTGTTGAATGAATTTATAATCTTTACTATTTCAAGCAACTTAGAAAATTTAGAATCAGTTCATTATTTTTAACAACCAACAGTTTTTTAGGTTAGGGTAACAAAATAAAAACTAAACGAGTCAAAAAAGGCTTACTGTATGCAATTCAAACATCTGTTGTTACATATTGCAAATAAAACAGCAGATTTGGATGATAATACGCTTAACACAATTTTAGGTTAGGCCTATACTGAACCAAAAATTTTCTTAAAAGTATTTAGATTTTTATTAAACTACAAATAAATTTCCAAATTCTGAATCAGGTAACTATTCTTCATAACTAACAGTTTTTTTAGGTTAGGTAATAGTAAACACAAACAACAAAAAAGCATACTATATCATAATTCATACACCCATCACTAAAAATTATGCCAACTTTATTCTTGACTAGGCCTATTTGATCAGTTTAAAATGCTGCTTTACCTTATCACATTTTGGTCATATTGTATAACTTGAAAATTTCTTCTCTTCTATATAAAAACAAAATCTGTTCTAATCATTTGTCATGCCCATGAAAACATCATAGTGTACAATAATTTTTTGCATTTGCTTTGTTGTGGGGTTGGTGAGCGAATCGTGCAGGAGGCTGGGCCCACTAGTCTATTATTGAAGAAGGGTTTAATGTAACCTTACAATCACTACTAATACATAATTTGCAATTTTTCTTTAAAACTGGAACTATTTGTATCTCCCCCCCCCCATTTATAACATTTTCATGAATTAAATGTTTAATTCCTTTACTAGTCCGTTTAATTCATTTTCTACTTCACTTTTCATTGTATGAGGCAGTGATTTTGGTTTAAAACATTTAGGTCTAACATTCTATTTCACATGTAGCTCAGTAAACATATAGTAGCTCTTACAGTTTCTCAGTAAACATATCTGGAAACTGCTTACATAATTGCTTGACTAAAATGTTAGTGCTTAGTTTTATTACCTCGAGATGTCAGCTGAGAGGGTTATAATCTCACAACAAATTATTTACGACTTCATTTGGGTTTGATTGGCCCAATCCTCCCAATATGTTTTACAGGTTGTCTATACATATAAATAAAGTTGAAGTGTCTGTGATTTCAAAATGAAGATCAAAAGTTTAACACTTTGACAAGATCGTCTGTGTTTTAATTTACTGTAACGCTGGTTTAACCTTTACATATATATGAAAACAGTATGCAATAATGTGAAATGTACTCATATATGTTAAATACTCCTCAAAACCTGATTTGTAATTTTTATGTTCGTTTGGGAGTTACGAGCAACAAACTGGCGGAAAACAGGAGTTTTGTTTATTGTTATTGTTTCCTGTAGGTCTAAAAGGAACTAACGTGTCGATTTGGGCAAAACTAACTGTGCGATTTTGAGCCATGGAATTCGGATTTACAATAATTTTTTTTTAATTACGTATAATGGTAAATTACAATATTTACCCGATAGTCCTTTTAGTTATTTAATCACATCTGCGAGTTTAGCCACAGGTACCAGATAGTATAAAATAAAGACTTGTAAATGTGAAGTATATAAACAATCATTTGTTTGTTTCAGATTTATAGAAAATGTAATACTTTTTGGATGTTCACTTAACTTGGGCAAACAACATTATTTTAATTGTATTTTCTCTGAGCTTCTTACACCAGTTTTATCCAGGTGTTCATGTTTGCCGGAATGCTTCAAATTGAATTGTATTTGTGCATAGAATAGATCCATTGTGGTTTCAGAAGGAGCGGTGGAAGCAGTATTAATTATTTTAGTTTATTTATTTTAAATGTTGTTTTTTTTTTACCTTAGTATTATCTTTCATTGTTTTTGTGTCTTTACATAGTATTTAACATAGCCGTTGTCAGATCTGTGTTAGTTAAAGAATGTAGATGATAAACATTTCCAGAATTTACAGATAAAGAAATATTTACAGAATGGAAACAAACGAGGGATGGATTCAAGGAAAAACAAGGTAAATTTGTATTGGCGGAATTGTTTTATACAGGATGTCTCAAAAGTATGCGAACGGCGTTACATTTTTGCAACCATTGTAGATTACGCAACAAAACTTGGTACATTGTTTCTCTACAAAAAAAAAAAAAAAAATCACCTTATGGGGACGGACCCCTGGGAGTCGGAGGAAAATCTATTGGCATAAGATTTAAAAGCAAAACTCTGATAATCCACACTAACAGTAGGACCAATTTTTGTGGATAGTGAGGACTTATCACATTCAGTGGGAATGATTTTACGAGAATGAGGAACAATTTTTATTAAAAATTATAAATTTTTACTACATGTTAAAAAATAAATTTTACCAATAAATTTCATAACAGCTTTCCTTTTTTAAAATTAATGCTCAAACTGTTTTCCTTCTGCAGTTTGGCAGTGAGCTAGGCGGGTGTAGTAGCCATTCATAACGCTCTGTAGCATCTCAGCAGGTATTTCTAGAGTGGATTGTCGGAGTTTAACTTTTAAAGCTAATATGTAAAATTAAGCCATTTTCAAAATGCCCAATATTGTACCTTTAAATGACTGCCACTTTGTGCAGGATGAACCTTTTGATGTCTTATTTGCGGCATTGTGTTCTCCTAAGATAGACTATCAATTTGATGCACAACTCGACCTATGCTGCTAATTAAGATTTTCCTCCGACTGCCTGCGGGCCATCCCCTTGAGGTGATTACAAAATTATGATTGTTTCAAAAATTAGTTTTTTTGGTAGAAAAATTATGTACCAAGTTTTGTTGCGTAATCTGCAATGGTTACAAAAATATAACACTGTTCACATACTTTTGAGACACTCTGTATAGTTACTTATTTTTTTAAAAGTTAGTAGCCTAATCTGTTGAATAAATCCATACCTTTTCTAAAATTATTAAATATTATAGTTCCATTTTTAGATTAATAGAAATTCTTTTTTAATAAAAACTTGTAAAAATTAAAGTCATAAAATCTGAACTTAAAATATTATTGTCCTAGATGTAGCCTATCTAAAGTTTTGGGATCTTTCCCATAAACTTTTCTGGTGGAGATTGTTTCTATGTAATTCTGCACCCATGAAATAATTAAAAGATCAATTAAGGGATCTAGGATCGATATCCTTTCTGATAGTCAAGCTACATTAAAGGTGTTGGAATCATTCGCCTTTGCATCAAGGCTAGTTTGGGACTACTACAAAGTAGTGAATGAAATGGTTTGAGTTAGCGAAGTTACTTTTAAATAGGTGCCTGTTCATGAGGGCATCAAGGTTAATTAGGCCTTGCATAGTTGGTGCCAAAAAGCCCTTCATTGGCTCAGATCCTTTGTGACGAAGGCCCAAGAGACACCTGAGGAACATTGTTGAAATTCAGACTGAGAAAAGTAAGTCCTCACATAGAAACGATTCTCTTGGACTTAGCAGGCTAAATGTTCATCGGCCTCTTTTATTCAAAAGCTTAAATAAAAGCTTGATGAGCTGAAACAATTTTAATTGGATTGTAGGTATTCTCACTTGTTACTGCCTGGTCAAATACCACCTCAAGAAATTGTTTCAGAGAAATCCAGTAGATTCTGCTCTCTTAGGATTGAATCGGCTTAACACCTGCTGTGCGACTGCAAAGCTCTTGCATGCAGGAGATTCACAGTACTTGGAAGTGCTGGTGTTAGCCCGTAAGAGTTGATCCCAGGACCTTCCTTGGCTTTATAAGTTGCCTGGGAAAGATAAACGGAAAAAATCATACCACAATAGATTCTCTTAGGTCGGAGTGGTTGGGAGGTTATAGAGGTTATTATCCTTGCCACTGGTGTACTTGTTTTATTACATTACAGTATCTCAATTTGTTGACGTTTCTTTTTTGCCCATTTCCTCATTTAAAATTTTGTCCAAACAATGTTGTAGAGGGTGCTGTCTTCATTTGAATCCTTGAATGTGCTTAAAGATGTCAATAGAATATTACACTTGAAATTAAAAACTTATAAAATAACTTAGTGTACACTTCTATATGAGAGGTCGCGTTTATAGTTTGTCTCAAAGAAGTTGTGATGGGGAGAACCATGCATTGACATGTCTGATCAACCCTCTCACTAGGTCTAGGTCATCAGTATGTCAGTGATCACTTGGCTACCTGGGTTTGTTACCGTCTCAAGTAAAGTATAACTAGTGGCTTGTAGGTGCTATTCCCCTATATAGGCTATGTATTTTACATTACAGAAATAATCTTATAATGTGTTTAATCATATAAGCTTTGATTTTAATTCTCACTTTGAAACAAAAACACAGCTACAATTACAAAACACATCACAAAACTGCACATTCAGGTGTTGTTATGATAGCTGAATTTTAAAATGTATATACAATCACCTGTTTTTAACACTAAAATCACCTGATTTGCACCTATATATTCCCATGATATTTAAACAGGAATTATATTATTCCGTAACAAATTTTCGAGACACAATTAAGAAAAATGAATATTTTCCCCCAAAATTTCATGTCCAGAGCGTTAAAATGAAACCTCTCCCAGCTTTCTACCACCTCCATTTCGCTCACAATTTCATTGTAAAATTTGGACGTACGGAATTAGATATATAGATTGGATTTTTTGTTTAAATAGCTTATCAAATATCAATTGTATTTCATTTTTATTTTATATTGTAAAGGGTGTTTCAAAAAGGATGCAACCTGAAGTTTAACAAAGTATAAGGTACGCATAAGTAAATTTGTTCTTCCCCAAATATCAGTTGGCAAAACTGTTCTCATTGTTGTAATGCACTAGTGCTATTCCAGTATTCATTTGTCTCTTAGTGTCTGTATATTTTCAACTATGTCTTTATCCACGCGGATGAACGTATGTTTATTATTGAGACTTATTGTGCTTATAAATCTTAGAAATGAGTAAAAGATAAGTTTCAGTTACAATTTCCCAATTCTTCAACACTTAATAAGTCAACAATAAATTCGCGTCTGTTTAATAAATTTCGTGAGACTGGCAGTGTACATGATCGGAAAAGCACAGGTCGACCATCACTGTTAACAGTGGAAGTTCTGGATGATGTGAAAGAACGTTTGAATCTCTCACCCAGCAAATCACTTAGAAAGTTGTCTTCACAAGCTGGACTTTCACTATCTACCGCTTTTAGGTCTACTAACAAATTTAAACTTTTCATACCACATAGGTGTCATTCATGAACTTAAAGAATGTGACCACTTAAAGAATGTGTTCATTTATAACTTTGTTAGATTTACATGAACGATGTTGCTGGTTCCAGCAGGATAACGCAACGTGTCATACTTCTAATGAAACGCTGGATATGTTACGGGAATTTTTTTCCATCATTTGATATCAAAAGGATTGTGGCCTCCAAGATCCCTAAATCTTACTTCTGCAGACTTTTTCATTTGGGGATATTTAAAAAAATAAGGTTTTTCAAAAAAATCCTCATACACTTAACGAATTGAAGGATAACATTGAAAGTGAGATTTCAAACATTACTACGAAAAGTGGCTGCAAATGTTATGAAACGTGTCCAAACCTGCATTGCAAATGTAACCTTTTTGAAACATCCGTTATAAGTAAATTGCAAGTTAGGTTTATATAATTTTTTGTGCAAATAAACTTGTTTTGCTAACATCTTTTACCCTTCATACGGATGTGGGGAGGGGAGTTGGGTTCTCATACGACTACACTTGTTACATTATATTGTTATAAGATAATTACTTTCTCTGTAACATATTCTGTAATAGAAAGAATATTATTTTTTAATAGCAGTTATAGTTTGCAATTTTGTTTGAATTAAAATTGAACTTCCAAGCAATACTTTAAACTCAATGCAATATAACTCGCACTTCTCCTACCCTTATTTTTCCTATTTATTTTCTTCCTACTTGTCCATGGGGAAATCCATTCTCAACGGCTGCCGAGCCAAGATTGAGCTTCCCACCGAGTCGTACACATACTTGTTTGGATGTAGGAGAAGCAACAATCACTATTTATTAGCGAATTTCCATAGGAAAGATGAGCTATTGCAATGTCTCTTATGGTAAGAGCTATGGTTGAAAGTGGTTAATGAGCATTGATCATGGTCCCCAGAACATGTTTTGGGGTCATTAAAACATTATATATATATGCGTGTGTGTTCACGCTTTAATGGCCTCATTTTACTTCCGATTTGGTCCAAATTTGGTACAAACAATGGTTCTCTAAGTTGCTTGGACAAGTTTGTTAGCCAACAAAATCCAACAATCGAAAGTATGTTTTTTGAAAAAAGTACAATTTTTTTTAGATTTTCCATACTAGCTAGAATGATTTTTTTTGGGATTTTATCTAAAAAGATAAAAATAGATTATTCTACTCATTTTGTTTTTTGCATAACTTTATAGCCCATCTGGTTCCCCGAAAATCGATCAAGACGTAAAAAACCATAAAGTATGTTTTCGCTCACACGTATTTTACTGTGGGGGTAGCTTCTGTTCTGAGGCGACGGCTGGGATGCAAACTTGTGAAGCACAGTCCATAATCTGAGGCCACAAGATCGCAATGCGAGTTTTTCTGCTGCGAGTTTTAATCTGAACAAATCAGCGCGTGAGCTGGTTCTGAAGGCTGAGATGCAAAAATTGTACTCATATATTTCGTACATGGAGGCAGCTATTTATCACCTTTTTGAGTAGAGATATCCCAAATAGCATGTTGAGACCCTAAAACATATAAACTTAATTTTGGAAATTCAAATCAGCGGTTCAGCTGCGTGGTGAATTATTTTCTTCCTACTTTTAGTGATTTGATTTACAAACATTTCATGTACCCTACAGCTTGTGGGAAGATCAATCTATTTTTGTTACCAACATTATTGCAGATTTATTATTTTTTGTGTAAACTACTGTTAAATATTTGTCCAATTTATTGTAAGATGATTTCTATTTGTGTTGTGTTAAAGGTAAAACCAGACGATGTGTATGAAAGAAAGAGAAGCAAGAGAGCGTTGAAATGGAAACCGGTAAGTATTAGCAGTGTTTAATAAAAATTATGAATATGCTTACTAAGCAAATACAAGTAAAATTGAGGTTATGCTAAAAGAGGCTAATAATGACAACTTCAATCGTATAATCACTTTGGAGTTTACTTCTAAACTGTTTATTATACGACAGTTTAACCCTTTCATTGCTGGGTGTCCTGCCTACCCCCCAGTGCTGGGTAATTTTGTCTGTATTACTTTGATTACGTCTCTAGACTTCCTAAACTATATTCTAAGGACATATCAATGATTTAACATATTCTTACTACCAAAATAAATCTGTATAGCTTTTTAGAAGGTATAACAAATTTCAAATAAAACAATTATTATTAAAACCCATCCGAAGGCAAACTATCCACAGTTTGTAGAATAGGCCTATCTGTTTGGTGATTTCATCAGATTCATCTGATCAATAACTATTATTACATAATTGAGAATCACTTGCCTCTGACAGGTCATCGTCTGACTCATAAAAAAGGATGATCATGTAGAAAAATTATATATTTTGTTTATCCATTTACTTATGTTAATACATTTTCGGAAACAAATTCTTGTTTATATTTGAATGAACCTCGTACTTTCAAAATGTAAAATATAGGACAATTTCTAAAAGTTATGTTGATACAAAAATTAATAACTCCATTTTGTTTTTACAGCCGTCTACAACGACTCCAGTACCCGAGAGTTCCCAGTACTACAGCTGGGGAAGTACGGAGGAAAGACTCCTTAATGAACCAGACTCATTCCCTGAGTTTGAAGATGTAAGTTGAATTGTAGCAACATTAGATACATTATCTCTCTATAATTTTAAATTATACGTTAAATATATCCGAAGAGGGGCTTGTAAGTTTTTCCGTTAACACGGTTTCATAGTTTTAATTAGTTTAGGCATGACTTATTTTATTTTTGTATAGATGGCGCCCCAGTAATTGGGTTTTTTACCTGTTGGGGTTGCTTTTACAACACGGTTCTATTATGTATTTATTTTGTTTGTTTGTAAAATTGTGTTGTAATAAATTTATTCTATTCTATTCTATTGCTGGAAACCGCTTTTGGTACAAGAAATGGAAAATATTAACAGATAAATACGCCATAGCTTTCGAGAAGGAACATCTCCTGTAGGATCTAAATGTTTGCTTCTGCTGTCAAAGTACTCTTAGATTGATGTATGTTATTACCTTCAGTGATCGTGTTATTGTAGTTGATTTTCTGACCTCAGTTTCAGCCTCACTGGGATATTTTCAAAGTTTGTTAACTCGTTCAGTACGGGAGCCTATTATAAAGTTCCTTCCATCTGACGGACTTATAAAATTGTATTTTTGCACACTACGAATGACTCACATGATGCGTGTTTCCCGCCAGATATAATATAAGCCTCCGCTAAAGATCCATATGTTGGGTCTCCCTCACTGAACGTGTTACACCACATTTTATATATCACACACAACACTGAAACATTTAAAAATGTGTACATCAATTTATCCACTGAAGATCGTCAAATTTTTAAATTTAAAGTTCTACCGTAGCATATGCGTTGTGGTCTGTACAGACTCTAAGTTATACTGGTTGAATATTTTGCATTTATAGTTCCAATTTCACAATCTTGTTGTATAGTGAATGAGATTTAATTTAAAACGATCTACCTGTTAGTACTACATAAAATTTGGAGCATTTGCCACAATTTAATTTATACTCGATTTGTTGAGATTTCATTTCAACAACTCTTAACTGGTATCAGATCAATTGGTGCTTTTGTTTCATAATGACATATATAGATAAAATCATATAGGATGGCGCGTAGGGCGGGTAGTGCGAGTGAGACAGAGTACCTATCCCACCACACATCCCCCCCTAAGTTTAGGCGGAGCATTGTACAGTGAACCCTAGTTATGTCGGCTTACAGTATTTACTTTATGTTATCGAGACATTTTAAATAAAACATGCACTAAACACGCTTAAAATACGATTTAAATTAAAGGCTATTTTATAACTTATAAAGTAGTTTATTATAAATTTACTATAGATATAAGTAAATAGAAAAATAGTATATATTTACATTACATTAAATAATTTACTGTCCAACTCTTCATATAGTTTCTTATGAATTTAGTATAGATATAAAAAAAAAAAAACAATATATTTACATTACATTAAATTATTAACTGTCCCGCTCTTCAATTCAGTTAATTATTATAAATATAGATATAAGAAAAAGAAAAAAACAATATGTTTACATTAGGCTATTACCTAATAATATTGGTTGCGCTTATTTGCAAGCGATTTGTGGACAAACCAAACATCTGACTGAAAAATGTTTGAAATAAAATATGTAGATCAACTAATTTTCTACAACTTTGCCGCTGGAAGTTTCTTTCTACCCTAAAATATAAAAAGTTTACGCTTTACTACTTTTTCATGTCTCGATTACAAAAATCAAAGTATTTCTCATTGTATAAATTTCGAACATTTACTAAACTGGAAGATATTTATACTGTTAGTTGCAACATATCACACAGATTACAAATATATAAAATTTGTCCTATTTAAATAATCCTAGTACTGTGCAGAAGCTTGTAATTGAAAGCGCGTCCAATACTAAAAATTGCTCGGCGGCCCTCTAATCGATGGATTTGACACAGACTGTATTTTTCTTACAAAACGACAAAGACTGGTGTTGGAGGGAGAAGGGCATTACTGCTTCTGCGCAAACCACGCGCCATCCTAAATGGTACTACCTATACTGTTGTCCCTCTAGGATCTGTTATTGGACCAGTTTTTAATCTCCGACGCAAAAAGTGGGGTGTTATAAGTTTAACTTGTATGTCTGTCTGTGGCATCATAGCTCCCAAACGGATTAACCGATTTTGATTCAGTTTTTTTTTTTTTTTGGTTGAAAGGTGACTTTATTCTAAGTTCTTAGCTACGATTTTATTTTGGTGTTCTTAGCTACGATCCAAGAAAATCTGTTGAGCCGTTTGAAGATCATCAGCTCGTTTTTTTAAACTTTTAATTTATGTCTTAAGGCACAAACCTTTTCGTTCTGTAAAGACTACAAACAGCTACAGAGAAGTGAGTCTAATTGTGTATTACTCACACTTCTACACCCATCTTTATGGAGTGAGTGTGTGGGGCTTCCAAACTACTGAGTCTAACATGGTTTTTCAGCTACAAAAAAAAGCAACAGCTTTCCATGTATTTATCTTTTTGAAACACTTTACAAATAAAAAAATCATAGCCTTGATGCAAGGAAATTACTTTTACAGGGTTCTAGTTTCTTCAAAAAATTATGCTAACAATCTTCTGTACATGGGGGTTAATTCTTATCCATTTAATAAGGGATCAATCATTCAAACTTAAATTTCTATTTGGTGTAGGTGTTTCTGGTATATAAAATATGTTTAATATGAGCTAGGCCTATGTGTTTTATTAATGATTAGTTATTTTATTTATTGTTGTATAGTGTCATTTTTATCATTTCATTAGTTATTTATTTATGTACATTTACATCAATGTAAAATATTTATAAAAAAAAGTTTTTAAATTGGTTTATTTAGATGACGTTTAGAAATTTAAAGATAATGTAATATACACGTTGTTCCATGAAGACACGGTAAATCCTCCAGAGCTTATTATGGAGGTGAAACTAATGAAACATGTACATATAAACATAGGTCTGGAAATGCTACTTTTACTAGCTATCAGACATTTTTAGCGAATTTCCATAGGAAAAATGAGCTATTGCAGTGGCCCTTATGGCGAGACCCAAGGTCGGGAGTAGCAAATGAGCACTGATCATGGTCCCCTGAACATGTTTTGGGGTGTCATATAAAATTCATATATATATATATATGTATATATGTGTTCGCACTCTAGCGGCCGCATTTTAAGTCCGATTTGGTCCAAATTAGGGACACGTGTTGGTTGTCTATGTCGCTCGAAAGAGTTCGTTAGCCAAGAAAATCCAATAACCGGAAGTACGTTTTTTGACCGGAAGTAACTATTTTTTGAGATTTTTACTACGAGAATGAAATTGTTTTAGAGTTTTTTCTAAAGATATAAATGTAGGATATTATTCTGCACATTTTGTTTTTTTACGCGACCTTTTAGCTCGCTTGGTTCCCCCAAAATCGACCAAAACGTAAAATACCATAAAAGTACCCGGTTTGAAGCCAAGTGGTGCAAACTCGCGAGACCACTAGGAGAAAAAAATTGTACTAATGTATTGCGTACACACAGACAGCTGTTCAACGCCTTCGGGAGTAGACGTATTTCCCAAATTGTTGGTTGAAACCCTAAAACATAGGCATAAAAACTTAATTTTGAAAATTTTCTCAACTCACGTTAGCGATCCAGCTGCGTGGTCGAATTATTTTAATACTAAATAATTTAAATCTCTAGAACAGAACAGAACATTTATTGGTCCTTCAGCACATGTACAACATTGCAATAGACTTGTCACATACAGGCTTAATTTAGTTATTAAAGCTTAAAACTAATGTTCATTTCTCCTCCGCAGTTGGTTCCCCCCACTACCACTGCCTCTCTCGCCGTCAGTAAACCACTGACCTAATTTATTTATACTCTAATAGTGGAAAAACTATTAACGCAACAAATTTCATCTTCCGCCTGTTTGAAGTACACATAAAAAACGATAATTTTCCTAAATATCTGCCCTTAATATCGTAAATTAACAAAGAAAAAATTGTAATTTTAAGCGTTTTTCCTACTTTCTTGGTGGAAAATGGTCGATTGGGGTTTATAAAAAAAAAAATTTTGTAGGTTTTTTAATTCTTTACAAATGTCCTACTGGAAGTATCGTGATCCATTCATAAAATTTTATAATATCTAGAGATATTATTTAGTAACAAAAAAATGGCGGATATCTGGTAAAAGAAGCATTACCGCACATATATTTATATGAACTTATTTCATTAGTTTCACCAGCAGAACAGGTCCTGAAAGTTTCTCCGTGGGACACCCTGTTTATGCCATACATGTTTTGCCCAAAGCTGTAAACAAAAACATTTACAATTGCTAGTAGAACATAAACTGAAATTGAATGTAAAATAAAAAACAGTTCTTAGGACGAAAACAACATTGATCGTGAGTATATCAAATAATTAAAGGATTTCTTTATCTAATTTTTTTAAATTGAGCGGTAAAATATTGTTTTAACTTATACATTTTGTTATGTTTATAATTAGCTGTGGCCTAAATCATTGGAAAACAATAGTACAAAACGAAAGGTCACAAAAAAACCGAGACTGAAAAATCAAACTTATCCGAAGAAAAGAGGTAAATATAAAGAACTGCAAAAAGGGAAGAAAGGTAGAAAAATGAAAAAAATCAAGCCAAAGCATATGGAATGGAAACGAGAAATCAGATATTCAGACGAGGTAAGTGCATACGTTTTCAAAAAGGTGGTAATCACGGTGATTTTTAGTACTAGGTTATTTAATTTTATAGTTTTCAGTTCCTGCTCTATTTGTGTAGCACTTGTCTTCTCCACTTCATGTGGACAGAACATTTCTTTAATTTATGTGCGTTTATTTTTACAAATTTTGTTGTCAACTGTTCAATCAATTATCTCATCAGATATGGCCTACAACTACGTTCGTCATCATGTTTGTTCATACTACTGGAAATTAACGGCACCATTTTCTTAATTTTTCACTTAAAATGAGCCTGTAAATTTTGCAAATACGCCGGTGAATTTTGAGCACTGATTTATCTTTAAAAAAATTAGATTACTGCTTTTTTTCACACTTAGCCGGATCAATAATTGTAGCACTCATTAAAGGATGATTATGAATAACTAACTTCATAATATACTGTATTAAGTTTATAAATACCTTCTATTTGTCCGTCTAGTGATCCACTTACTGGTATTTATACTACCGCGGTTTCAGATGTCTCAAGCATCCATCCTCAGGTATCACTCTTGCGAGGTCGTCTGAACATAACACAAAAACACAAACACAAACTTCGTCACCATATTTTGCCCAGCACCGGCCTCGTGGTTCCTGAACTGTGATTAGTTTATCAATATGCTACCCCTTCCCCTTGTCAATGATGTATCATGGGTACCTACTCCCACCCCCGTTGGTCTGATCGCTATCAACAAACTTAATTGCCAAGTCAAAGATTATATTCGAGCTAAATAATAGTTTGTCATTCAACACATTTGTGGTTTCTGATTTAACAAAGAGGCATGAATATGAACATGTGCAAAAACTCTGATGTCTACAAATTAGTTTGTGATGATTGCCCCAAATATTACATCGGACAGACAGGCCATTCTTTTGAAAAACGATTTAAAGAACACTTGCCTAAACCACACTTGTAATCAGTAAAATCAAACTTTGCTTCACACCTCATTGACTGTGACCTCACCTACACGCCAACTTATATTAAATAGTTCAACTACTACAACAATATTAAATATAAAGTACTAATTTAATTAATTTTAATTAAGTTAATTTGGTTAATGTGTTCGCATTTGACCAAACCTATGTGCAGTGACAGTCAAATGATTAAACATAAGCTTGTAAAAATAAAAATTACTGGAGATATAAATGATTTACAAAGAAGATTTTAACTATATGAATTAATTGTCACCCTCTTTATTTTAAACTTAACAAGACGGCTTACAAAAATTTGTTGAAATTAGTTTAACCCTTTTCAACTCCTATGTCGGGCGAGCCCCGAACTTGCTATGATAACGTTCTTTGATTGCATTTGAACAGACATAGTTACTTTGATGACAGCTATTGTTGAAGTTTGAGATGTGCTGATATCTGTCGAATTTTTTTAGGACCATTTGAGTTTAGTTTTTAAGATAAATAAATCTTAGAAAACGTAATGTTTGCCGTCTTTGGCCGGTCTGTAAACAGCTGTCTGCTCTCGCCGTTGTTTGGTTACTACTTACTACGCAGCGTTTTAGTGAGCTTACGTGTTGTTTAGTTTTGTTGTACTAGGTTATCGTGTGTAATTTCACAGTTTATTTTTGAATATCGTTCTTTTTATAATAATAATGATTGTTGTGAAATGAAATGTACGAAGACGACGGCAGTTTGTTACAAAATTACGTTAATGGCGACGGAACTTTTGTTTCGAACCTGAGTGATTAAAATATTACCAATTAGTTTTGAAAAAAGCTTTTCTTACTAGTTTTGATCTACATAATACTGTTGTTAAGCAATATAATAAATAGTTGAGGCAATTTGGTACAAGTTGGTGTCAAAACTAATTGTTTTTACAAAAAACTTGTTTTTCAATTATATTTTTTTTATAATTTATTATTGTGTCTAAAACATGTGTAATCCACTTAATTTTGTTTATAATGATATAGATAACAAAAAACAAGCAACAAATATAGGTCTTCCCATTAAACATTTTTCCAAAATTCTTGTTTATTCCGGTTTTTTGTTACAAATTTATATTTTTTTCAATAAATAAAAATAAAAAACATATACTTGAAAATAAAAATATATGTGTTTTTTTTCATACACATCTATACTTTAGTCATAGAAGAAACTACAAAAAAAATCAGCCTTTTAGAACTGACAGAAATACTTTTTTTTTAAGTAAACATGTTACAGTGCAATATTTGCTCAAAATTAATCTGACCTGATAGCAACACTAGGTCCCCAGTAATTCGAGTGGAAAGGGTTAAAACTTTATTTTAAAAACAGATGCAATGGTTATTTAATTTCAACAGATAAAATAAGAAGTTAATATGGATATGTTATGAGTTTAAGGTTAAATAATGTGATTGTTATAGTTTCTTACATGTTTAAAATATTGACAGCGAACTCAATTATGAAAGTTGTGAACAAAGATTACCTGGTTTTGTTGAAATATGTTTGGTGCCTTCGAAACAACTCTGGTGAGATTAAAAAATATAGTTGCTGAATATCGTTCGACTTAACTATTGAAATCACTTGAGATTAATTACATTCTGTCTCAATTATGCACGATACTCAACATTGCGGACGCAAGTTACTTGATCGAAAGAACGACAATGGCTGATTTTTGCCGAAAGGATTCTAAAACTAAAAACCTCGTGCCCTCTTTGCCTGTCTATATCGTACTTCGGGGGCTATCTATCGACCAAAATGTGGAATGACGTTTTGTACATCAGCTGTGGGTTCACCAACTCTTGTTTCAATGCAACTGACAGCTGATTACAGTGAACGGAAATTTATTTATACATTTTTTGTCGTTTATTATTTTTTTTTTTAATGGCACGGCTGTCCAGTGTTTTGCTTGAGTCTCAGTACAAATTTTGTAATTATTATCTATCGCAGTGGAGGAATTGAATCGGTAATAATGGATTAGGTTAGTGTTTTGCGGTTTCACAAGACATATTTTGGTGGACATATTTTTAATTTAAGTCATATTTATGCAAAGTGTCTAGAAAATACTGTCTTAAATTGCTCCAGGCTATTCTATAGGTGGAAATAAGAAAAAAAAAGTCCCAGAACGTTATTTTTTA
The DNA here is from genome assembly GCA_018207615.1 of Philaenus spumarius. NCBI lineage: Eukaryota > Metazoa > Arthropoda > Insecta > Hemiptera > Aphrophoridae > Philaenus > Philaenus spumarius. The sequence goes on from JAGFPH010001734.1 coordinate 75,454, forward strand.
AACTTTAAAAATGGTGGCCATTTAAAATTTTTAATATCTTTAACCGCTAATTTTATCAAAACAATTTAGGAAAAAACAACAACGATTTTTTAATTTTTTCCGTAGCTGAAAAGATAACCGAGTTATGGGCTAAAAAAACTAAAAACATAATATCTTTTCTATTTCCAAAGTGTTTAGTAAAAAAGAAAAATGGCGGATAATTTGAAAACCAAGAATTTCTGGACCTGTATTTATTGAAACATTTTTTCATATTTTCACCTATAGAATAACCTGGTGAAATTTGGGACAGTATTTTCTAGACACTCTGTACTGACCTCAAATTTGGTGTTCATATTTGCTGCGTAACCATTTACCCTTGCACCAAAAAAACAGAACATTCTTTTGCACACTTTAAAAATGACAGCCATTTAAAAAATGTTTATATAAAATATCTTTAATTTTATGAAACAAAAAAAGTTAATTTTTTAATGTCAAACAAAACCAGGTGACCTTAGGCGGCAGTACTGGGCCTCCTCTTCCAATCCATGTTTCTTTTATGATATTTTCAACATGGGTTCTAACATGTCCACACTAAAATGGGCTGGGTGTCCCATCCATCATGAACCATGAATCCAAACGCTCATTGAATAGGACATTCTCCAATAAAGCTGGAAGATCAGTTACTTAATTTAATTAATAATTTAACTTAGTAACTTTACTTCTTACCTTTATGAGGTCCCTTGGGGTGTGTTCGTTTGGCTGATGGATACTCATTAAAAACACATGGATTGTTTTTTTTTTTCTACGAGAAGCTTTAAACAAATGTATTGCAAATAATTATTTTAGTAGAAAAACGTGTACATAGAATACAAAACAGTGTTAATGAATTTTGATAATACACAACTCATAATATTAAATATAAGAACAATCAAATCTTTTTTATATACCAGCTGTTAGTGAGAACCTTAATTAACCATACAAATATGAATAGTCTTTCTCCGTGCATAATTCCCATTATTTTTCTAACTTGATTGCAGACATTCGTGTTAAATATTTCATCTCAGTGCGAAGTGGTCAATACAACAAAATTGTAGGTATTGTAGGGTTATTTTGTTTTCATGGCGTTCTCACCATATAAGGTTTTTTGTGATGGTTGGCCGTGATACTATGTAAGGCTTTTAAAACTTTAGACTTTGATATTAATTTTGAATTAAATATTTAACTATAAACATTTA
>JAGFPH010001734.1:87240-116539 GCA_018207615.1 Philaenus spumarius
ATTTATGTTGTAAGTGTGGTACATTGTAAAGCCTTCCTCTCACCTTATCTTTTGTAAGAACTTTAAAATTGGTTAACACTTTTAGGGAGTGTCAACTATTTCATATGAAGTTTTTTTGTATATTTTGTAATTTTACCTTTATTTCTCTGCGGTGACTTGACTCATTTAAATTATTAGAAAACATGGGGTCCGTGTAAACTAAACTGAACATTAGCCATTATAATGTATATCTGCAAAAGCCAATCAATTTAGTTCAAGCGCCAAAACTGTGTTGTTCAAGGTCTGTGGAGTTCATGTTATGTCTTTTAGCCCAACCAGGGTTTTTTATATGCCAGGGTGCCCACCGGTCACGGAAGTCACAGATTTTATTAATGGGTCACTTAAAAGTCATGTATTTTGCTGAAAGGTCATGGAAATACATTTTAAAGGCCTAAAATAAAGTTATTTTATACATATAAGCTCTCTGAATGCTGGATTGTAACAAATATAAAAGGTTCCGTATATGTACACTACCGTGCGTCTAATAACCCCAAAGTATTGTATAACTTTTTCCTGATATTTTTCATAAGAGTGATTATTTTTTTTCATAATAAGAGTGATTTTTTATACATTTATATACTTTTATGGGTTTGTGTCCTTTTTACTTTCTCCCCCTATACCATAGTATATGGAGAAAGTATTGTATTCGTCAAAATTTTCGTGTTTGAGTTTTTGGTGGAAATATCCGTTTTGGGTCCCCCTGAACCTTAAAAAGTGGTTTTCGGTGTGATGTCTGTGTGTGTGTCTGTGTGGATGTTATCAGACCTAGAGCCTAAACCAGTTGTCCGTTTTTGATGAAATTTGGTATGGAGGTACTAATTCACGGTATCTGCAGGCATTTTTTTCATTTTTGTGAATTTTTTATTTTTAAGGGTAATTTTCCCATAAAACCCCTTAAAATAACGGAAAAATTAACTTTTCTCAAAAACGGCTCTAACGATTTTGATTAAAATTTTATAGTTTATTAGGGACCTAAAATACTATGAACTATAAAATTTTAATCAAAATCGTTCGAGCCGTTTTTGAGAAAAGTTGGGTTTTCCGTTATTTTATGGGAAAATTACTCTTAAAAATAAAAAATTAAGTTCCTATAATGAGGGAGAAAGTATGTGTCAGTTTCCTGATACCGTTTATTTCAATTGGTATAACTAATTATTTTTTCTAAAATCTTTCTTCTCTAATAATGCTGATCTATTTTTCTGTTGCATTGAGGTCTGTAAATTAACCGAGTCTGTGAAAATGTTGTAGATAATTTGTTTATTTTGTTTCAGACAAACGAGGATACAAATGATGAAGACGACATAGTAAGTGTGATGTATATTACATTAAATTAGAATATATTGCAATTAAGATACAGTTTGGATTACAGATGAGAATATCTGTGACTTTCAAATATCCGTGACTTTTCAATATCTGTAGCAGCTATGTCCAATGGTGTGTATTAACCATTTCGCAGGCAAGGTAATTTCCACTGTGTATGCGAAACTGGGCCAGCCACCTTTACAATAAAATTTGACAAAATTTCAATTTTGCATAAAATGTTACGAAAAAATCACTTTACTTGTTAAGTACATTCTGTAAAATCATTACACTTTTTTACTCTAATATATTATCCAAAACATTTATAACACAAACACACACAATTTATGAACTAATTTAACAGAATAAATTTACATTTTCGCACTAATTTTGTTCGTAATCCTTAGAGTCTAATCAATTTCCAACAAATTAAAAGAAAACCCCAATTAAATTTATATTTACAAGTATTATTGTTATTTTTGAGAGTCAATATCCGACACTAGTCCCTGCCATTACACTGCCAGTAAGTAATATAGCTAACAGTACGGAAATAAGTGAAAACTAATATAAAAATGTGTAGAACTGAGTACTGTAAGCTAAAAGTTAAAGCTATAAACATAATAAGTAACTATGAAAATCATTTAACTGTCTAAAACAAATAGTGTGTGTTATATAACAGTGGAACTATGTGCAGATTTTTAGAACTCTGCCAGTTTTAACGAGTGTACTGGGTAACAATAGACGTTGAAATAGGATTACCTGAAGATCTTATTTTAGGAAACCAATGAGTGTAACCAATGTACATATGTTTACAAACTGGAAACATATGTGATTGGAGACTGTATATTGTTTGGGTTCAAGTAAATTTTTAGGTCACAACCCAGCCATACTGTCCGCGAGGCACGAGATGGTCCCTGGAGCTGCCCGTAAACAGCCATGTCCTCACGCGGTATCACGTTTTTAGCAGGCGCAAAGGCGAGTAACAGGGACTGACGCGATAGCGGAAAATATAACGTCATATAGATTAGTATTGATATTGATCATGTAGGCTTATGTTAAAATGGATTTTAGTAATTAAAACAGAAGGTTTTTTTTTCAAATTAATTCTATTGACTAAATTCTCAACAAAATCAGCACAAACAATACAGTAAATTAAAAATGTGTACCTAGTAGCCTACAGGCGCTTTAAATATCATACTACATAAATAAATAAATTGAGTAAATTAAGTTTAAAAAATATACAGTAAAGGAGGTTCTAAAAATCAAAAAGCTATAAAGTACAACAATATTAACCAAATTTAAGTTACTGTAAAATATTTTGTACGAATGTAAGTTTATGCAGGAAGTTTATAAGTTTATACAGTTTTTGTATAATAAATGAGTTATATGAAATAAAGTTAATTTATAATCATATTTATTATAAATTTTATTACTAGATGTTTTCTTTTATTGTTATTTGTAAGGAATATAATTACACTGTTCATTAATAATTTAATCTTCTGTCGTTTTCAAAGTTATAAATCCAAAAATATTAGGGTCTTTTCTGTTATATCCCTGCATTTACAAACTATTTTCTAAAACTATTTTCTATTCTCAAACTATTTTTTATAGAATGAGGATTAATCGGGAATGTCCAAATAACTATTTATAATTACTCCATAACATAAAACGAAGGAAGTTTCCTGTTTTTGTTCATATTACATAAGGGTTATCGCAAACGCGTAACTTTACTATTCGAGTCTAGCCTAATATTTTTGCAGACAACGACGTTGTTTTACATTTTACTGTTAAATGTTGAATACAGGTAAACATTCTGTGACTAAATAGGTTAGGTTAGAACCTTTTAGGTATTTTTTAAAATTATAATTTTTGCATTTCTGTTGTCATAGCAAAATAGTTTGTAAATGCGGGGATATAACAGAAAAGACCCAAATAGTATACTATGCCAAACTCTTACCGTGTTTTTTAAAATCATATTATTAATATTATTTCCACACTACTAATCGGAATTATAATAACTTTTAAGCTGTTATTTTGTTAATCTATTAAAATCCATTTAGTATAATAATTAAGTAAACATACACACGAACAGTATTTTGTTCTTTCACAACAGTAATTGCATACATATTTCCAATAATTGCTACTAATAATGTTATTTTTATATATATAAAAAAAACCACTGCAGAATTCCTGTTTTGTAGCATGATGCCACGTTCGATTTTAAATAGCATTTGTCGAATAACGATGCTGCGGACATTCACGGCGGCTCTGTACTAGGTCGTGGCACATTGCTACAAGCGCCTTCAAACTAAATCTAGGCAAGGATCCAGGGACCATCTCGTGCCTCGCGGACAGTAATAGAAGTGGTGGTATTTTTATTTTTGTGTTCTACTGAAAATAAAATCAGTAATTATTAGTATAAATATATTAAAAACATAAACTGGGAATGTTTACAGTCACTGACTGCTATTAATTAAAAAATATATTAATCCTTAGGCTACACCTACATTGGATCCGTATTCCTCCCGATCCGATCCAACCCGATATTTCCCGACCGTCGGACGAAAAACAAACATCTAAACGCAGATGCCTACAGTGGTTCTTTACTCCCGGTCCGATCCGACCCAATAATGCCCGATTCGACGGCCGTTCAAACATGTTTGTTTCCAAACACATATCGGGTCCCGACACTTCATCAAAATGAGCGTGTTGTTCATTTTCTAAATAATTTTTTTTTTTATTTTCGAGAAATTGTTATTAGGTAATGTTTTTCTTATTAATAACTAGTGGACCCGCCAATGCTTCGCTATTGCTATTGCTTGATTTACCTAACCTCTAAAATTATATTCAGTTGTTGATCAAAATCAGCTGTTGATCAAAATCAGATGTTTTAAGCTTTTCATACGAACAGTTGTTTTTTGTGTCCCTGATAAAATCAAAAGAAATATTTCTTCTTCTTCCTTAAGATTGACCTTCCATAAGATTAACATTGAAACTTTGAGGGCCACTGGGGCGTAGCCCTAATGTCCTAGGACTTCGGTAAATGGCCTAAAACCTTCCCAGGGTTAACCTGTGTTACTATGCAAAATTTCAAAGCAATCGAATGGACGGTTTGGTAACGCATAAAAGACAAACATACAAACGTACAGACGGACATATATTGAATTTTATATATATATAGATAATGTATACTTACTCTTGATATTTGATATTGACTGATAATTATAATGAATTATATATCCCTAATGAAATCAGAGCCTATTATTTACATTGGAAAAATGAAATGGTTCTCTTGCCGTATTGTAACAGTTCATTTTTCTTCGTCACTGATACACTTCTGGAAGTTGGATTGCCCACTTAATTCCTCCTTTATACCTCCAAGAATGTAATCAAAACTTTCTATGCTCATTCGGTGGTATTCTTTGAATTTATCACTGTGATTTCGTACAGGTAGGCTTGTTGTAAAAAACTCTCCTCCAGACCTATCCACATTAAAATCATGCACACAAGCCTTCCTTCTGCGTCTCTTCAGGAGGACGTTGTTTTCTAACAAAACAAAGCATAAACATTTTTCGTCACTCATAAGTGCACAACGAGTTCACTAGATCGGATCGGTCCAGGTCGGAACCAATGTAGGCACTCACGTCGGGCCTGATAGTCGGGAAATATCGGGCCGGATCGGGAGAAATACGGATCCAATGTAGGAGTAACTTCAATATTAATCCTAACTTGTTACACATTAAAAAAATGTAATAATGAAAAATCTATGGGAAGGAGCACATAGCCATAGTGTTGCCCCACGTTGGCAAGACATCTTGTAACATATGGTTACAAAAAATAAAAATAATAATAAAAAATAAAATCAATTTGGAAATTTCAAAAATTGCTCTAAGTCAAAATGTAAAAAAAATATTTTTAATTATTTAATATATGAAATAAATACTTACTCAATTTATTTCCATTTACACTTTCTTTCGATTACCTTACTAAACTTAAATTAATTCACTTTACTTCTTAATATTGATCAACAAACAAACCTAACTCCAAATGAAAACATAAACTTCTGTGACAACAGTTCTGTCATCTGCAGACAGCTGTTATCAAGCGTTCATTTCATATCTCTGTGTTTATAACTCTATACGCTGTACTCACAGAGAAGTCGAACTACTGAGGATGACGACAACATGCAATCTATAACCTGTGACTACAGAAAGCACGCTATCTCTACCCGTTTCCCGCCGCCTAACTTTCTGTGGTACATTGCACAACATGTAATAAATATAACTAATCTTAATTCTACACTGATTTTAATGTGGATTCGTTTGCTACAAAAGTACTTAGTTGCATGAAAAGGAGAGCGATAGTAAATTAGTAAGACATGTTGATATAATACTTTACTCAACCATTCTCGTTAAGTTGGACATACAAATAACAAATATTCAAATAAAATTTCATTACAGGATTGTATCGAACTGCTCTTTCACACCACATTTAAAACAAAGACATATTTTACTTATTACATCAGAAAAGAATAGAATGCAGACAATAGAATAAATTTACTTGTACTTACGGATGGCTGTGCACAGTTTAAAAAAAAGCACAAATAAAAACCTGATAAATTTCACTCATAAAGTATTTTATAGTCTGTCACAAATAAAAAGGCTCTTTTAATCACCATTCACAATAGTCAGTCCACTTTCCAGAGTCTTACAACACTTTGTACATTGTCTACGATTTCATCACCTCTCACTAACCAAAACTTTTATAAATTTCCACTTTCTCACAGTTTTTTATTCTTAATCACACATTATGACGTATTTCCTTTACATACAATACAACTTTACAAAACTTATTATTTGCGGCCATTTTTCACATAACCTGGGAACAACGCTCCCACAGGTCCTCTATACTTGATGAGCTAACTGCAACTGACTTGCTTAGCGACAGTACCTTTCTGTCCAAAACCTTCGCATCATCTTTTTTTTCAACCAACCAGAACCATGCACCAGAACCAACCCTTGTCCCCATGCAAATCGAGTGATGTTTTTCCAGCAATCGTTCATAGTGGTGCCATGTAGTCTGTATGCATTTCGACTGTTGCGAGGCTATCTTTCTAAGTTTTGTATATCGGACCCTGGCACTGAGGCTTACATAGGCTTTATATTACAAAAAATATTTATTATTGTTAATTATCAAATGTCTGCATTCTTTAAATAATTTAAACATTATTTTTAACTTACTTAAAATGTATTTATTGTCTGGATTTCTCTTTGAAGTTATATGTTTATTGAATTTAATAGTTTTAGCCTAGATAAGTTTAAACTTTAGTTAACCACTATCCTTTCAAAACGACTCTAAATTCAAGTATTATTTCTCTAATAAGTCACATATGTTACAATAGGTAAGCTGCACCTAGGACCATAAACTCCTGCTCCAGCTCTGCTGGTCATTTAGGAGCCATCATTATTTTATGCTTGTACCTGATAGCTGCCGGTGTGTACGAAATTATTAGTAGAATTTGTTTGTTCCTCAGCCTCCAGCTCCGGCTCACACTCTGCTTCGTTGCGCTCGCAGCGGAAAAACTTGCTTTCCTAGTGTAGTATTTTATGTTTTGACCTGATTTTTGGGGAACCAGACAGGCTATAAGGTCATAAAAAAAAACAAAATGAGCAGAATAATCTCATATACCTCATTTTATTTTTATAAAACCACAAATAAGTTTAATTTTAGCACAAAATATTGTTACTTCCGGTAAAAAACGTGCTTCCAGTTGTTGGATTTGTTGAGATTACTCTTTAAAATATCTTTTTTGACATTCGTAAGGACCAAAGATTCAATATTATCTTTTGTCAATACCAACCTAACCCTGTTTTGAGAATCTTCAGTTTTAAAAATTAAAGTAAATGAGAAATAGAAATATTCTGTTTAAAAATATTATGATCTCTTAATGGTTTTAAAAGTATATTTTTTTCAACAGTCAATTTTGGAAAAGGTAATAATTTAAAGATTTGTTTACAGTTTATACTACAATTGCCAAAAAAGGATACAATTTTGTTTTGTAGCACTACAAAATAATAGTGCTACATAATAATAGTATCATTATACCATGTTACTCAAAAAAACCTCATCAGATAAAGGTTTTTTGAAATACAGTAGAGCATCAGTTATCCGAATATCGGCCATCCGGATTATCGGTTATACGGACAGTTATGAAATTTAATTTTCGTGTATACCGTATGTATTTTGAGTTTTACACACTTCAAAGAGACCCACAATTTGAGCGCACTGTAACTCAAATTCACACACAAAAGACCGTTTGAACAAATCGTTGTCGTTTCCCCTCTATCCCCAATACAGTACTGTACTGTATTTCTTAGTTTGAAACAGTGTCTTCCCGCCTAACTCCTGTTCATTGCGTCACGCAGTCAGTGACCTTGGCAATTCTGCGTTGTAAACACTGCATCTGTTTACGCTTAGCTGTCTTGTTGGATAAGAGTTTGTGTTTACTGTACGTTTAAAATACTGTAGTGTACAGCACTGTAATTTAAATTGTACAGTGTACTGTAATTTTAAAGTGCTGTTTACGTGTAGTGTGGATGATGTCTTCTAAGCGAAAGCGTGTCGTTTTAAATGTAGCCGACAAACTCAAAGTACTGTAATACTTTTCTCATATTTTATGTAAATATCAATTGTCCGGATTATCGATTTTACGGACAATGTGATTCCCAATTATTCCGGATAATCGATGCTCTACTGTAGTTTCAGTGATTTCTGAGATTATCCTAATACAGTAGACTTCCTCTTAACCGGCCACCTTTCAACCGGCCGCCGCTTTAACCATCCAACCCTGTCAGGAAATAGACTTCCTTTTAACCGGCTATTTTATAACAAAGAATCGCTTTAACTGGTCATGTTTCGCGGAAATGGGTGACAGGAAACGCTGTTGTTTATCTGAGCTTCAACTCAAGGTTATGTCATAGGCCTGTTGCAACGCGTCCGTTTACCTCCCGAATTCATTTACAGTACAGCAGTTTATTTGTGACTCTCGCGGAGAACGGATGTGCTCATGTTTTGTGCTCGTGTTTCGTTTTTGTGAAAATACAGTATGAGTGACAAACGTAAATGTAACGTTGTAACCATTGAACAAAAACTAGATGCTCTTGAACGCATCGCCAAAGGTGAATCAGTGAAAAAATTTGTAATGAACTAAATGTGGGTAAAAGTACTGTAAACGACTGGCGAAAAAATCAGAAATCCTTCCAGGACTTTTGTACTCAAGTGGAGTCAAATAAAATACTTTCAACGCGATGCACACTTCGTAAACCGACAAATGAGTTGGTAGAGGACGTACTTTGGTTATGGTTTCAACAAGAACGCCGCAGAGGAACGCCGTTAAGTGGGACGATTTTAAAGGAGAAAGTTATTTTATTTTACTTCATTCGAAAATTGAAAACGGGGGCCATTTTTTAGCTAGTGATGGGTGGCTTACTCGTTGGAAGAAGCGACTGGGTTCACTTTATAGGCATATGTGGTGAAAAACTGTCGGCAGGCACAATTGCAGCAGAAGAATTACCAACTATATTCTAAGAATATATAAGAAGGAGAAAGTTACACCCAGAGCAAATATATAACATGGACGAAACGGGCCTAAACTTTAAGTTGCTTCCTCAGAAAACATTCCCCAGAAGTCAGGAAAAATCTGTCGCTGGTTTTAAAACCAACAAAGAAAGAATAACTGTAGGCGTTTGTTGCAATGCCGCTGGAACACATAAACTTACACTTTTTGTGATTGGAAAGGCGATGAAGCTCCGTGCTTTCAAAAATATAAACATATTGTCTCTTCCTGTATGCTATCATGCACAGAAATCAGCATGGATGGATATTTATTTATTTAGAGAATGGTTTGTGACAGAGTTTGTACCTCGTGTTAAGAAACACCTACAAAGTTTGAAAATGCCAATTAAGGCTGTTTTAGTCCTTGACAGTGCCCCGACACATCAGGAGGAGGAGCTTCAGTGTGATGATACAGAGGATATTCATCTTTATTACCTACCTCCCCACACAACCAGCGTAATGCAGCCTATGGATCAAGGCGTGATTGCAAGCCTGAAAAAAACGGTACAGACACAAACTCCTATCAGAAATACTGTCAAAGATGGATAATGACAGAGACATTGGACTAATTGCCACGTGCTTTAAAGACAATTAACATCAAAGATGTGATTTATATGTTAGCTAAAGACTACGAAGAAATGCCGAATACGACATTTGTCAAAGCTTTGAGGAAAATCTGGCCAGACGTCATGAATGCAATTGATAGTAATAAAGACGACAATCCAGCTGCCGTTGAGAATGCAACGGAACCTAACGACGAACATATAGTTACTGGTTTGAAAAATATATCTCAGTGTGATACGATGACTGTAGAAGATGTGAATGAGTGGATGGCAGCCGATGAAAATCTTGAAAATGAATTTTTCACTGACGATGAAATCATACAAGCGGTTGTTGCAACCGAAGATGTTGGAAATGGAGAAGAAGAGGGCGAAAATATTGAAAGAGTGAATCATGTAGAAGCAAAAAGTGCACTAGAACTTATCACTTATTATATTGAACAACAAGACGTATCAACACCGGCCGACATAATGTTTGTAAAAAAATGGCGTGACTACGCATTCAAAAGAGCAATTGATACGAAGAAACAAAAGAAAATTGACGATTATTTTAAAAACTAATCAGTAACCATTTAACAGTGTACTATAGTCCTATATTTTATTTGTTCTAATTTGTATTAACAACGTTTTATATTGTGTGCTGTGCCAATTATTAAAGTTTTGTGTTTTTAGCAAACAGTGTTTTGATGTATTTTGTTTTTATACGCCAGAGAAACAAATTCTAGGGTGAGTAGTTAGGTTATAAATTTAATACAGTAATATTTTTAGAATTATTTTTCAACTTATTATTATGTATAGTGTATTGAAAACTGTATTTTAAAAAGTTTAATAAGGGCACGTTGGTTTAACCGGCCTAATCGTTATCCGGCCGCGGTCTCGGTCCCGAGGTGGCTGGTTAAGAGGGAGTCTACTGTATCTCCATAAAGTCTCCTTTTGACAATATTATGTAGATTCCCTTACTTGCTTCCAGATTCTGACATCATCACAGCAGAGCGATAAATCAAAGAGCCACAAAGATAAAAAAAAGAAGCACAGCCTAGGCATTGGCTTAACTAAGACTCAGCTTCAATTAAGACAGGTATGTTAAATGATTTTACACCATTCCGTGTCTTTCAAAATGAATATCGGACTTTTAAGGGTTTGTAGTATTACATTTAACTTTCAATTTATAAATAATACATCAAATGAAAAAGCAACTCAAACAGTTTTTCCTACGAGCCACACATTGAGTCGATAGCCGATTTCGTCCCAAACCTTGCTTAGTGTGTTATATTGTTGCGACAACTGCTTCAGCCATGTTTCTTAAGTCGGGTAGGTCAGCTGGTAGCGGAGGCAAATACACATGATCCTTTTTGAACCCCCAAAGGTAAAAATTGTATGTCGTCAGATCGAGTGAACGTGGAGGCCATGCGAAACAAGCTCTGTTATCCGACCAATCCGTCGGTCGGCTACAAGGTGTTTACCCAATCGTGTACTGAGTTATAAAAGTGAGGTGGCGCATCATAAAGTTCTGTGGTTCTACTTCTTGCACATATTTGTAGCACATCAAGGTAAGAAATACCAGTTACAGTTGCTTCAGCAAAAAAAAAGGCTCATAAACTTTCTGCCAGGATGTGGCACTAAAAAATTCAATTTAGAGGAATCTCGTTGCATGATCAATACACTCAAATCAAATACATTTTTATTGTTTGTTAACGGATTGTTCTTTCAACCTTGTTCAAATACAATTGTAATTATGGTAGGAGTAAGGCATAAGGAATCATGTAAGCCTTTCTGTAAGGAAATGTGCATTGTGCCAATTTCTTGCTTTTATATCTGTTGAGTTAGTGAATTTTGTTTATACACATATTGCAAGCAATGGCTGCTCGTGTATAAACACTGTGGAACTGCAGCATCTCTCATTTCCACTTGATATTATCAATAACATTTAATATAATGAGTGCTTTAACTCTGGAACTGGCAGAAGGCCATGCATGACCCTCTCTCAGGCGCAGAACGCTACAGTTTCACACATTTGCGAAAATTTGCATATATTTGCATAATCGATAATTTAACCCACTTAGAATCATTCAATCGTTATAAAACTGGCACCATTGGAAAGGAAATGAATTAAACTTTAATTTTTGAATTTACAACTTTTTCGTAAAACGTATATTTACATACGTAATCATCGTTTTATAATATGCACATCGGTCTACAGTTCTTTCCATGCGCGAATCTCCATACAATTGTACTGTTATTTTCCACTTCTTCAACGTTTAAGACCATCTAAACTAATATTTCTTTGGCAATTATAACGATACCATTGGATTCGTCAAGATTTTATCTTTCTGTTGGTGTCTTCCAATCAGATGTCACTATAAAATTAGTAATTTTCCTAACAATTACTGTAAACCCTGGTGATTGGACGTTTCTCAACCAATGAAACAGCCCATTTGTCAACGGATATTGTGAAGGCACTGCCTTATGTTTTGACAGATTTCTTTACACCATTTTGTAGAGCAAAGTCTGAAGTTTATAACAGTGGGAAGTAATCCAGAAATAACCGGTTTTTTGTTCGTCTAGACAGCTGTGGAAAGTACATAATTAGGGCATTCTGGTGAGAACGCCTAGCGCGTGGGTTCTCACGGTGTTTATATGATGCAGCTGCCCGTAGCATATCGACTGCAAACTCTTCATATCATTTTGTTATTCAAATAAATATAACTCAAACACTTTTGTGAACTAAGGAAAGACAAGTATACCGTTCTTTTCTTTGATTTATCCTCTACACTTTGTTATAATAATATTTCATTTTTGGGCAAAGCTTATATTAGTAAATGACGTTACAATCTAGGCCTAGGTTTGTTACCAGTCGTGTACTTGGAACATAAAAACTGTTTTTTTCAAAATAAAAAATTTGAAATTGATAAATGTTTTTATACAGTTCTATTTAGAACTAAATTACGAAACTTTTTTACTTTTATGAAAAAAATTACAAAAAAAATTTACTATTTTTTATGTAGGCCTAAAGTTGAACTTTTTCCTTTCGTTACTGAACATTTTTTGTTTCTTGAGCTAATAACTTTTACAATTTCAAAATAAACTAATTTTTAGTGGCATATTTGAATTCTTTGAAGTTTCTTCTACAAAAAATCTATTGAACACTTTTGGATTGAGGTTCATTTACTATTTTTGGCGAATTTTTAAAAATATGCTTGCAAAACGCTAAAAACGGGCTGGCCAATTTTAGCTTTAACCATGCCAGTTCTAGGTTTAATTCTTTCTTTACACTTATTCAATATAATATAATCCTTAAGCTTAATTTCAGTAGCTGTCCCTCAGTTTATGAAATAGATACAAAAATCTCTGTATGGAACTGTGTGTATCAGCTGAAAAGTCCGCAAATAGGAAGCTGCACACGAGGCTGCGAGGGAGAGTGCCGACGAAATGTTTTTTTTTTAATCCGCATGTGGCAATGAGGCTTTGATTTCCAATATGACATTTTAAGCTGCTACCCGATTTTCCTGAAAATTGCCCTTATGTGCCAATCCAAACAATTTTCCAGTAGGAAAATAAAATAAAGATAATTTTGTTTTGTGGGCCCACTTTTAAAATTATCCTTCTCCTGGACGATTTAAGCAAGTGTGATGTTCAATCCAGTTCTGCAGCTCTTAATAGATCTTAGGAAATCAGTGTTAATTATTGTGTTACGAATTTTACAAACTTCAATGAATCTTTGAAATTTTACAGATCCTGAAGTTGAAGAATAAGAGAGCGAAGAATGGAAAGGTAAGTCATAGAAATATTGTTTAACCCATAGAATTACAAATATTTTTGGGGAAAAAATACTTTTTGGGAGTTAGTTTAGCCTCCGGAATAGTATATATTAATAGTTTAATGACGTACCTTTATTGAAAAGACGTCAACTTCTATTCTTTTTTCTGTCTTTCCTTCACAGATGACCGGTTTCGATCTATTCTTTCAGATCATTACCAAATCATATATTACACTGTTTAGTTCATTGTAACTTCGTTAAAATAAACACATAGCACATTTAACACAAACACAGAACACAATCACAAAACATTTATTAAAAAACTCGAAACATGGAATTATTGTCATGAATCTTTCACGTACTTATAGATTGTAGAGTTTTTAAGTTTTACATGTTTTCGAGATACATGTTTCGAGTTTTTTAACTTCCCGCTACCAATAAAGGGAAGTTATTGATTTCGGTCCGATTTTCGAAAGTCGAGTTTTCATTAAATCTCCACGTTTTGAGGTCCCAGGAAGCCATTCTGACTATTCCCGCCGAGGTGTCCGACCGTGTGTGTGTGTGTGTGTGTGTGTGTGCGTTGGTAAACACTCTATTGTGGCATCATTCACCGGTACCAGACCACACTGTGGCAACATAAAAAATTGTGGCAACATACACACGTTGCCACAATTTATTTGGCTTATATTTATGATTCTTATCGAAGAATAAGGTATATAAGAGTCAGTTGCCATAAATGAGTTTTTCTCCCGGTGTGTAAAAAGGTCGAACATTACGCATTTGCAGCAACTGGGACTTCGCCGTGTGATAGCGCTCCTAACGGCTAACGTAGTAAGCTGATTTGTGGTGATTTCGCGGCAAAATGTACTTGGTACAGTGTTGCCGCTTCAATTCTCTACAACTTACTACGGATGGTTCATCCAGCCGTAGTAGTTTTGTATACCTTGCTTGGTACCAATCGAATTATTTAAACGTTACAAATGATTTTCCGTTGTAATATACGAAAGAAATTAAAAGAACAAGGAACAGTAATATCATACATTTTAGTATTTAAAACTTATAAATTATTCAAAAAGTTCAGAATGTTTTGCACGTAATCTGGAAATTAATTCGTATTTTTTATTTTAAGACCAGTAAATAAAACTTGTAATATAGACCACTGTAATTTCTTTTCTTTTAATCGTAATTTATAAAAGTATATACGCTATTTAACATTAGTAGCTGATGTCATATTTTTTTGGAAACATTGTTTTATAAGTAAGTTATTCTAAACAGTAAGTTATTTTCTATAATAATGGTAGTAAACTTTTAATTAAAGCCAGAATTCTTGGCCTGCACGATGTTATAATATTTATGTATAACTAAAATTAATTTGATGTAATAACGTACTGAAATATGTACTAAATTACAAAGAGCATTGTCAAATTTCTTTTTGCAATAGTGTACCATTGTAAATTTAAGGAAACCACTCAAGGTAGTTTATATAATGTGTCCTCTAGTGAAACTATCGCTTCCCAAAATAAATTACAGTTAACACTATTATAGGCGGATAAAGTCATTAAGCTAAAATATTACATAGTTTATAATTTAATTGTATAAAATTTAATAAATTGAGACCCAACCTATAAAACGAATGACATCGTGCATTTAAACTCATAAACATATAATCAATCAGGAAGTGGCCAAATTTAATCGATTAGTTTTATTCCTATACACTTACATGCTTAAATGTTTTCTAAATACAAATTCAGATAGGCCTACAACATATTATAACTGTTTAAAAAAATACGAATTTTAAAAATTGCTCTCTTATAAAAATTGGCTTTGAGTTTCACTAGTAGGCTAAACTTAAAAATTATTATTCTTAATTTATTCATATTAGTTTATTCAACCAATTAGTTTATAACACGTGACATTAAAAAGAAAAAATCATATATAATATGGTCTTCGGGTGAGAATTTTGAAGGCCTACATTTTATTTGGTAAATATTATATGTTTCGTTGGTAATGTTTTTTTTTATAGGTTATACAATATTGTATGACTTTTATTTGAGACTAATGTTTTCTAAATTCAAGCTTTAACCAGCTAATTCCTCTATTAATAAAGTAAAAGATGAATGAATAAAGCACCTACACATCTGTATTTAAAAAACCCAATGATTAATCTTTTAAATTTTTTTAAAGTTTACATTATCTCTAGGCTGTACAGAGTGTTTATAAAGTCCTGTTACCTCCCTTATTTTTTGTTACAAAAATCTTATATATAAAATTCTCGTGTCACAATGTTCGTTCCCGTACTCCTCCGAAACGGCTTGACCGATTCTCATGAAATTTTGTGAGTATATTGAGTAGGTCTGAGAATCGGCTAACATCTATTTTTCATACCCCTTAGTGATAAGGGCTACGCCCCAGTGGCCCTCAAAGTTTCAATGTTAATCTTATGGAAGGTCAATCTTAAGGAAGAAGAAGAAAGATTTCTTTTGATTTTATCATGGGCACAAAAAACGGCTGTTCGAATGAAAAGCTTAAAACAGCTGATTTTGATCAACAACTGATTTGGATCAAAAACTGAATATAATTTTAGGTTAGGCCTACAATGAACATTTTTTTTTTTTTTTTTATACAATGAACTAAAACACTTGGGCTAATTATTAGTATCAGGTTGATTTGTCTATCCGTGCAAAGCCGGGTCGGGCCAGCTAGTAAGTTAATAAAACTTTGTATATATCTTGAGTTTCATAACTTTTTTACTTAGTATCTGACCCTTTGTAATTTTGGAGTAAGTCAGTTGTACGTTGATGTTAAATGTAACACATTTTAAAAATAGAAACTGTAAGTAAATATAGTAAGGTGCCACTAATTCGTCTGAGTTTATGTCTTAAAAAACTTTTTCATGTAATATTTTTCATGTGCTGATATAATAGCTGTATATTTTGTTCCTAATATTTATTGTGATAGCACTCAGTTTTGCCTTTTTACAAATAAATCACGCAAATGAAGAAAATTTAGCAATTTTTCGGACAAAAACCTGCGTTTGTGTTATAATAAAAATATAATTTTCCAGAACTTTGATTGTCCATTATTTTGAAACGAAGCAAGATACTAAGTTCTAGTTTGCGCCATTATGTTTCTCGTTTAATAAACTTTTCAGCTGTGTATTACATGCCCTACATTTGCATTTGAAATTGTTAACCCCCTACCCTCTCAAGCCAAAAAATCATAGAGGTTCAGATATGTCAAAAAAATGTGTCCTGTTATGCAACACAACATATACCGGGTGTCTCGGAAGTCCAAGTACGGCAAAATATTTTGCAAACAAGCGATGTTATTCTCCAGAACATAATAAAATTATATGAATGCAAATAAATTTATTCACTGTATTGAAATTGCATTCTTCACTGTATTGAAATTTGTGTTAAAAAATGTTGTCCGCCATCTTGAATGTACCTTTTTTCAAAAACGAAGGGGTCTTTTGGTACATAATTTTAATGTCAAATTTCACGAGAAAAATATTGATGAAACCCGTTTTTAAATATCACTTTTCGTTTTCAAGTTGCAGCCCGTCAAACTTGGGAAATCAGTGAAAATGGCCCATCTGGGTTGACAGTTTTATCTTCCTTCACTGCTCCTAAAATTTCGTTTGCTTATTAATTTCCGTTAATTTGAGTTTAGTTTAAATACATCAGTGCAAATCTTAAATAGTCTTTGCTATTCAACGCTTGCATTATGATACATTGTCAAATTGTTGTGTCAAAATGTCCAGAGAAAACATTTTGAGCATGTAATTTAACATTAAATAATTATTTCAATTTTGTTTTGTATTAGTACAGTCAATTGATTAAAATGTCTTGTGTTTAATTATTATTTATAACTTGTTTTTCATTACTTGTGGTTAAGATCTTATATTAGTGTTTCTTGTGCCATCTTCGCTGTTTTCCCAAGTTAGGCCTACAAAGTTTTACTAACTTATTTTCAGTAACAAAAATAATAAAGGGCAAAGGGGTTAAACTCCGTATACATTAGACATAAGTAATAATAACTACCATTATTCATTAATATTTTAAAAAACACAAACATGTGGTAAAATCATATTATTTATTTACATTTGGATCAAATTTGATTTAATGTAAATACACAGTTAATAGCCTACCTGTTCCCTTTTATGTAACATTTAATAAAACCAATTAAAATACACTCTTTACAACTTTTTATACAAAACTTTCTATCTTGTCAGTTTCTCAATATGATTTAAAAAAAAGACTATTTTAAAAATTCTTAAAAAGTTTAAGTAGCCTATATTCTTATTCTTTTATGTTTAAGTAGAATAATCTTCTAGTAGCAAAACTTCAAAAATAATCAACATAATGTTTATGTTCTAAAAGAATTGATTGTTTTTCACTAGCTTGGTAACAAGGAATTAAGGTTGCCCTACCCTGTCCGCCATATTGAATCTGATTCCCATAAGAGCAATGCTACAGAATAAGTCATTTTTCCCCGTTAATTCGTGGAATAAATTTAAAATGTTGGTTTCATTTTGAAGTACTGTCATAAGCGGATGTTGATTGCTGAATACATTTTCAAACCCCGTTTTATTGTTTTCATAAACGTATTTTATAAATAGTAAAAAATAGTAAACTTTATTAATTTTTTACTCAGTTGCAAAAAGAGATATTGCATAAAGCTTTAGCAATCAACACCCACAATCTATTTTCCTTTCAGAAAAAAATACAGCTTTCGTTTTTTGACAAAAACATCACAAAAATATGCTTAATAGTGAAGATATGTTTTGGTTATTTAACATTTAAATGTTAAATAACCAAAACTTACATTCACTATTAAGCATATTTTTGTGTTGTTTTTTTAAAAAACGAAAGCAGTATTGTTTTTCTTACAGTAAAATAGATTGTGGGTGTTGATTGCTAAGGTTTTTTGTAATATCTCATTTTGCAACTGAGTAAAAAATTAATAAAGTTTACTATTTTTTACTATTTATATCATACGTTTATGAAAACAATAAAAAGGGTTTTTAAAATGTATTCAGCAATCAACATCCGCATATGACAGTACTTCAAAATGAAACCAAATTTTTAAATTTATTCCACGAATAAACGGAAAAAAATATTTATTTTGTAGCATTGCTCTTACGGGACTGAGATTCAATATGGCAGACAGGGTAGCGCCCCTTAACTGCTTTCTATTCCCTATTATAAACTCTGCTCTAAATATTTGGGATTTATTATGTAACTACACAGTCAATACCTTTTCCGTTTATGTAGTACAAATAATAATAATAATATAATATGTTTGAACGAAATAATATAGGTCTAAATGTTTGGCCGCTTATTTTATGTTAAAGAATTTTTTTCCAGATCGTTATTAGGTTCATTTTGTAACTGGGCTCATTTTAGTGGAGATTTACATACATTGTATGAGAAATGTTAACATTATCTATATATTGTTTAACAAATCATTCGTTACTTTAGTGTTTAGGTTTAAAGCGATATTTTTATTCATGAAACCCTATTTATTTCGTTACGAGCTTTTTCTTTATAGACATCCTTATTATAGACATGTCTTTAAGTTTCATATTCAGGGTGTCCCCAAACTCTCTGGTGCAGTTTTGTGGATTTGTTCCTGGGATCGAGACAAACATGTTTCGCAATATAAACTTGGGTCTACGGTGGTTACTTTTCGTCTGTCAGTCTGTATGTGTTTTTTTACAAAATAATTAATATCTAGAGAACGGTTTGACCGATTTGAGTTCAAACTTTACATGACGCTTAAAATAGCAGTGATCTATTTTATTAAAAATAAACGATTAAATTCAATTATGCGTTTCAAAATGGCGACTGTTTAAAAATTTCAAATCTGAATTACCCAAAAACTGTACATTTTAAGAAACATTTCAAGACACTTTTTGTAGCCCTTTTAATTTCCTATCGGATGGAGAAATTATGAAAACAATCAGATGAAGGATACTATTTTGTTAAACATAACAACAGCAGACGTACCACAATATTGGAATTTTTTGCATGCTTTACTAAGATATTGTATGTATATACAGGATGTTCCGTAATGACTTTGAAATATTCTAGGGTATGATTCAGCACATAAGTATGAGAGAAAGTTACAGTTTGATAGTTACATGAGGTGGCATTTAATTTGGTGCAGGCAGTGACACGCAATATGAACCAAACTTATGTTGAGTAAACGTATCGCGACGGATGCTCTTTTAAAGTGTCTGTAAAATCCAGCATTTACTCTGTATAGATTTGAGTAAACTTTTTTAAGTTCGATTTGCAATTAAATGTTTTATTCTTGTAACCAATTTCTTGAATACATTAAACTTTAAGAGTATGAGTGTTAACACAAAATCATCTATAACTGGATTTTAATGTCAAAGTTGTAAGAGCTATAAAACTCTTTACTAGCATGACCTATAACATGTACTCTGTTATCTCAGTATAAAAATCCCGGGTTTACAAGCTGGTAACCGAATAAAACCAATAATAATGTAGCATAATTTTCTTGTTTCCCGTTATCTTAGTCTCAATACAAATAACACATATTTATTCTTTCTTTACATTATAAACTTAATACTATTAATAACATAGATCTAGTTTTCAGAAAGGTAAAAATATTATTAGAAACTGTTTGTGGAGTTTGGACTTTCAATAGGGTCAAACTTTATGGTACCTGTCATTTTTGATTAATAGTGTGAACCCTGTAAGGTGTTTGAAGTAAATTTTCTGCACAACTTGTTTACGACATATTCAACAACCCGCCTTATAATAAATAACTTTCTCAAGTAGACATGTTTTTGAATAGAACGTCTGATGTATTGTAATATTCAGGTAAACAGCAGCCTAAGACAAAACCTTCTTGACCCTTTTTGTCTCTTATCTTTAACCGCCTTGAAGAACCTAGTCGCACAACCTAAAAGGGGAAAAATATACTGCGATAATAATTTGATTATTTTGTGAAAGATATAATGTTTTGAACGTTCACCATAATTATTATGTTTTAGTTACTTTTAGTAAGTAATGTTTACTTTTTAGAAAATGACTCCTAATAAATTATTTTACAATTGGATATTATGTAGGCCTACACCAAAAAGAACTGATTGTTGTAGATTAAAAAACAAAGTGTTATCTAGTTTGTATCTTTAGCTTTAATATGATGTGGATAATTACTTGTTTAAATTTATCGCTTGCTCTTGGGACGTCGTCAAAGATAGCGCTTGCATGCCGCTCCAGTGGTCCGACGCTGGTTTTATAACAGCTTCGCTTGGATATATGTACAATGGATGTTGCAATATTATTTTAGTAAATGTGTCTATCACATATAAAAAATTCAGCTTTCCCCTAATTAGTTGCGACAAATGGAGATTTTCGGCCTTTATTGAATGGGCTATTATCTGTGTTTTCTTCAGAAACGAATTTCCCAATGCAGTAATAGCAATATGGACTAAAAACGAAAGTAGGCCTTTTAAAATAAAACGAATGATTGTTGATTAAATGAATTCAATCGTTACAATATTATTAATAACTTACATGTATACCAAACGTGTTGCTATCTCAGTTTCTAAATCTAGTTTGTTCCGATAATAATGCCTATTCTTAAATATAAATGTACGTTTAAAAAACGTACGTCTATGTTAAGATTTTTAAATGTATACATGCATTCTACCTGCATGACTGTCTATGCTTTAATTTGAAAATCAATTGTATTACCTTTTTTTTGTAAAGCAAACAACATGCTCTTTATTCGAATTTTCCTTTGAAATAATACCACATGGTGAGACTAGGGTATTACGCCTACATTATTTAGCTAATGTCTGAGTAAAATAAATTAGGAAGACCAAAACTCTTTTAATTTAATTTAATGTCTATACCCATCATTCAGTATACAACTTAAATAAACTCACTAAAATCAATATAGTAAGTCAAGCATCATAGTAAAGCTTGACAGTAAGAGAAATATGTTATGCAGAGATGCAAAACCTGTTCGAAATTATTTATGCAGAACCGAATATAATTTATGATCGATACAAGTCTCATTTGTCTCTCGAAACTATAGTGAAAATAACTGTGTGGTGCTGTATTATCGGCCAAAATATAACATTATATATTGCTGTAAAAATGTATGTTCATGATTGAGCAGAAGGTGAATGTCTTGTAAACTGTGCACTAACATGATGGTTCAAGTGACTCTTTATTTATTATACAGGTTTATATAAAAATGCTATTGACTATAATATGTCACTTGGTCCATTTATAAGGATTCGTACACATAATATATTCTATAAAAAATACATTATAGACGAAATTTTGGAATTAGATGAACAGTGCATAGTACGAAAATCGTCCAAGAATAGACACAATATGTTTTTGACAAAAATACTTTTACTTTGTCGGCATATTTCGGCAATGCAATAAATATTTCAGGTGTGGTTCAGTCGTCTGTCAAAATGTCTGGCCTTGATTTTGACACTAAAGTTATAAAACGGATTTCGTTAACAATTACCTCCCAATCCTTTTTACCTGCTCAAAGTGCAAGTCAAACGTGGGAATATTTTTATTTTTGGCAAACACTTTAAGTTTCTTGACAAAAATACTTCCACTTTGTCGGAATAGCTAGCCAATGCAATAAATATACCAACAGGAAATAAGTTGTCAGTCAAAATATTTATGGCCTTGTTTTGCAACTATAAAGTCATAACTACGATTTCGTAAACTGTACCATCCCAACCCTCCCTAACTGCAATCTTTAAGAGTTTTCTATCTGCTAAAATAGCAAATAGCACCTAGTAATTTCGGGTAGGTTTAGAATTTTATAACGTCTAAAAGTAGTATAGTTTTTATAAGTAGGAAAGTATTTAAAATTCAAATATTGTGACAAACAATATCTATATATATAAAGCTGAAATACCATTAACTCACTCACTCATCACAGTATCTTGAAAACCATACCTCCTAGGAATGTGAAATTTGGTACACATATTTATTGATCGTAGGCCCTAGAGCCGCACTAAGAAAGAATTTTGAAATATTTCGCGTTAAAGGGTTGAAGCAACCTGTAAAACCATAAATATTTTTCGTTTTATATCTCAAAAACCATATGGCCTAGGAACGTGGAATTTGTTACACATATTGCTCCTAGGCTTTAGATTTGCATTAAGAAAGAATTTTGAAATGTTTCGAGTTTAAGGGTTGAAACAACCACTAAAACCATAAATATTGTTTGTTTTATATCTCAAAAACCATACGGCCTAGGAACGCGGAAGTTGGTACTCATATGCCCACAGGTACTAGAGGCGCACTAAGTAAGGATTTTAAAATTATGGCCTCAAAGGGTTGAAGCAACCCCTAAAACTATACATTTTATTTATTTACTTTCTTTAAAGCTAGAAAGCTGAAATTTTGTACATTTATTTCTTAAAATCGCATATAAAAAATAAACCAGTTTTACTTTTTGTCACGTTCTGCTAAGGGGTGGAAATGTAGTAAAAATCCCTAAAACAATTAATATTAATTTTTATACTTTCCTGAAAGTTAGAGAGATGAAATTTGGTACATTAATTTCTTACAAGATGCATATAAAATAAAAAAGTTTTACACTTTGTAACGTTATGCTAAAGGATTGAAAAGTAGTAACAACCCCTATACATATTAATTGAATAACGTTGAGGAACGTGAAATTTGGTACACATATGCTCATAGGTACTAGAGACGCAATAAGAATAATTTTTAAATATTTGGCGTTTAAGAGTTGAAACAACCCCTAAAAAAAATGTTGTTGCTATACTTTCCTTAAAGCGAGAAAGCTGAAATTTTGTACATTTATTTCTTGAAAAACACATAAAAAGTAGGCCTAAGCCAGTTTCCCATTTTGTTACGTGCTGCTAATTGGTGAAAATGTGATAACAACTCCTAAAAACTATAAATATTAATTGGTTTTCTTTCCTTAAAGCTAGAGATTTTAAATTTTTTATTTATTAATTGAAAGGAAATATTTAAATGAGTAAAGCTGATCAAATCCAATCCGATCTATGCATGCGCATATTAAAGTCGTATCTGTTCGATCTGCAACATCCAGCTAAGACTGTGATTTACCAGTCTGTAGATTTAGCGGTTGAAAAAGAAGACGCTCTTCACTCTGAATTCTTTATTTTTAATTGATTTAAATTATTCAGCAAACATACGTTGACGAAGACGATTGAAGGGCAGCCAATGAACAAAACATACCAAATTAATTGAAAATGCATGTAATAATTCACTTTCGTGATATAAAAGATGAAAGAAAATGAGGGAGAAATATTACAATTAATTATGTAACATAGTGGACAGGTTGATTTGCTGTATACCCTATTTTGTCTCTTTGAGAAGGGGTAGTACAGAAACGACACATTTTTGTTAGTAAACAAAACGTGTAAAAATTAGTTGTTTTATTTATAAGTATATATAATTTATAATTATAACTTTATATTTAATTTATATAGGGTATAAATATATACTCTAAATATATTTTTATAAAGTTTTAACTTTTAATAGTAAAACATGGCATGTAATACATACGTAGTAAAAATACATTTAATAATAATTGTTATTTGAATATATTCAAGGTATAAGTTTACTAGAGAATCTTTCAAAAATCCAAACATCAAGTCCAAATTAACTCAAAAACGTTTGAGCTTGTAAAAAAACGCTAAAACTAAAAAAGGCTTATAATTACATACAGAATCTAAAAACGTAATAGCCCAGTCGGTATAGGTTAAAACTACCAGTAATTTGCAGTACGGCTGATTTTTTTTATAAGTACCTTAAAGTATGTAGATTAACATAAAAAAAGTTTACCAGTCTATCGATTTCCCAAAGTCGAAACAAAATCCATTATCATTTTTTTCGATTATCCTTAATATTTCGAGCTGGGATGAAGATAGAGAGAAAAATATATATTTTAAACATTTATGCTGAGTCTCAGCTTGTTATCTTGAAAATTACCCGATCTAGAGCCACTTGACTTATCAATGGGTTTCTCGATTTTAGGAGTACCAGACCCACGATCTAATTTTAATCAGCTCCAGTTTAGAAAATTTTCAAAATATCAACCTAATAGTTTTTTTTTACAAGTTAAATATACAGATTCAAACAAGTTCAAGGAGTATAAACCTTTTTCATTATTTACTTTTAAAAGCACAAGTAAGTTTAAAAAGAATAATTTTAGACCTTTTTAGATTTTTCATCAAAACGCTTGAGTTGATCAGCTGCAGATTAGTAATTTTTTTAAATATAATTTTTAAAATAAGTATAGCAAAAAACAATTGTGTTTGTAACTTCTGTACCAATTTTTAAATCAATATGTTCAAAAATGTCGAAAATGGAGTCGTTGAATCCAAAAGTGTTATAGTTAAAACGAGATAGGTAAAACAGAAGACTATTTTCATGCGCCTCGTTTTTAAAAATAACATGAAGAAAATCGTTCAACACTTACTAAGAATATTTATACTGGTGTACTCAACTTTTAAAACAAATTTGATGTTGATATTCCAAAAATTTACGAAACTGGAATAGATTGAAATTAGTTCGTGGGTCCGGTACTCCTAAAATCGAGAAACCCATTGATAAGTCAAGTGGCTCTAGATCGGGTCATTTTCAAGATAACAAGCTGAGACTCAGCATAAATGTTTAAAATACATATTTTAACTCCTATGTCAAGTTTCAATTCGATATATTAAAATTCAGCCAATTTAGAATGAGCCAACGCTTCATATATGCATGAGATTTCAACTTTTAGTGATTTCCCCTGCTGCAAAATACATACCTGCATTATCGAATTTTTTCCAGATAAACCATTGCTTGGAGGAAAGAAGTACATATTACCTTTTTTATTGAAAAATACTACCCCTACACGGTGGTATTTTTATTTTTCTCTATCTTCATGACCATACTTCCCATTTAAAAATTTTCAGTTGCGCCCAAAATCCTCCATTTTTAGGGGACACTCAAAATTTCCGATTGCTTCAAAAGATACTTTGGGTTAAAGTTAGTATCGTTCTCCAAAGGATATTTGTTTCTTTTAAAAACACAAAAGTTAAAGGGGGAAGTGACTTTATAACCACCCTGTATAGTATAGATTAGATTAGTTTTCTAATTCATAACCTCACAAGATCCCGTTTATTTAAATGATAGACAAAGTAATAATTTATTATTTTACTGATACAAATTCACAAAACTGAAACATACAAATAATTCAACTCCAAAGTTATATTTTTTTAGAGCCTCAATAATAAACGCAAAAGATCGGCACACTTTCATCAGAAAGTTCAGTTTTTATGTTGCCAATATGTCTGACAAAAGTATTATTTTGATAATGGCTTAAAATTATTATTTATGTTTCAGTTCTCTTATGGTATGGTAGTAATCCAGTCACATTGAATGATGAAAATTCACGAAAGCTAACCATAATCACAGCTACTGTTTCTATAAATTAATTAATATTAATCTGTAACGTAACAAACAAAATGTACTTTCATATACGATAGTAAAACAAAGAAAATTTATTTTAATTGGAGTAATATTGTGTTCATTAGAAAACGGAAGTAGTCCGATACAATACTCTGTAATATATTGTGCGTTAGCCTTCCTTTCAAAGTGAATAGCTGATCCAGGCTAGAAGTGGTGAAAGAATCTAAGAAATAGAAACAAGAACAATGCATGAATGAAAAAGGTCGGCAGCACAAGTTGGCAACAGCGCAAGAAAAGTACCTGCGGGCGTAACACACGTTAGAGGTTTAATACAGCATTTGTAGCATCATACACTAATTATTTCATATATTACCAATTGTGGCACATGTTGTCACAATTTTCTTTTGGCTGTGTTAGGCGAAAATTTGGAGTGTTTGAAAAAACGGTCTAAAGAATCATTATTCTTAGGTTTCAGACTATACTGTGGTATACGTAACTTCAATGATGCCACAATCGACCAAGTTCCACAATTGGGTGAATACCAGTATGTGTGTGTGTGTGTGTGTGTGTAGATGTATGTGTGTAAATAAATTTTTGTCGTACAGTTTCTCAAAAACGAATCAACCGATTGAATTCTACGACATGTCATTCGAAAGGGTGTATCAAAACTTAGATCTGATTAGATTTGAGAGTTAATCCATCGAGCCAATCCGAAGAAATTTAAAAAAATAACCTAAATTTTTTTTTGAATTTTTATGTTTTTTAAAAATAACTTTAAAGCGTGCGAAAAAATCATAATAAAACCATATATACATTTTTTTTTGCTTAAAAAACTGCGTCGACTGCTTTTTTGAAAATGAAAATCGGACGACGCATTCAAAAGTTATCGTTGTTTAAAAATTCACAAATTTTCGTTTTTTGGTATTTTTTTAACATATCTTCCAGATTTCTCAACCAATCAATATAAACCTGTACATTTTCTTTTTGTGCTTTAAAAACTGCGTAGAATGCTTTTTTAAAAATGAAAATCGAACGACGCATTCAAAAGTTATTGTTGTTTAAAAATTCACAAATTTTCGTTTTTTGGTATTTTAACAAAAAAACTCATTTTAAGCGTTTAAAATTCAAACTAAGCGGGAAGTTCTAGGGTTGGCCTGCACGGTCAACCAATTTCCAGATTTTTAATAAATGTTTCGTGATTGTGTTCTGTGTTTATGTTAAATGTGCTATGTGTTTATTTTAACGAAGTTCCAATGAAATGAACATAGTAATATATGATTTGATAATGATCTGAAAGAATAGATCAAAACCGGTCATCTGTAAAGGAAAGACAGAAAAAGGAATAGAAGTTGATGTATTTTCAATAAAGGTACGTTATTAAACAATCAACAGTAGTCTTTTGAATGAATAACAGATCAAATTCCCATCTACCATCTAAACAACGAAAGGAAAGATACAATTTTCTAGGTCATCTTACTTAAGTGTTGGTAATTCAATTTCTCCCAGTAGTACATGTGGAATGATGAAATATAAGGAGTTTGATAGAATTAATACACCTAAGGTAGATCTGTAGCCCAGAGTTTCTTTTGATAATAAATGTTGTAGAAAAAAGTCTAGCAATTTCCACCCTCAGGAAGGGAGCGGTGCCCTTTTTTTTCATACATTGAATGGGAAAGTTGTAGCTTAAGAAAATTTCTTTGTTTTACCCATATTAGTGCTTTAGATTCCTTCTTATAGAAAAAATAAGTAAAATTTAATAAAAAAATGCCAGAAATTAAATCATTCTATAAACTTTAAATTGGGCACAAAGGCTCTTTTTAGTTTAAGATTGAAATAACAAAATTTCCTGTCATTGCACCCTTCCCAAAGGAGAGGTTAGAGGGTATTAAATTTTGTTGTAATAACTTTTTGCCCTTTTAATCCGCTAAAATTATCCCTCCTTAGGTACCGGTAATTTAATTAAATTTAGTACATACACCTAAGCACAGAAATATAATTTATCCTACAACAATCAATCTTAATCTATATAAATCTTACGTCTAACACTACGGGCAAAACTGAGTTCAAATATTATATTATCCCAAGTTGTATTATATTACTTCCCAAAGTTCTCAAATAAGGACATCAATAAAATAAATAATTACAAAAATTATAAAACAAACACAAACTGATTCTACTTAGCTTGATGTTAAAACAATTTCCCCAAATATTCACATGAAATGTTCCCTCAGCTTATTTTGTCCTCGTAGCTTCTTCCGGCTAGCTCGTCTCACCTCAACGTTAACTGTGTTAAAATTAATGTATTAACGTCCCAAAATTCTCTAATACAGATATCACTCAAATAAAATAAATAATAACTTTAATTATGAAACAAACAAAAACGGATTATACTCAAACTCAGTACAAAACAATTTACCCAAATATTCAACAGCAATGTGCCCCCACTTTATGATGTCCTTGTGGTTTCTTCCTGTCAGATCGTCATGCCTCGACGTCCACCCCTGTCTCGTACTTATTCCCGTCTGTTTAACATTCTCTGTTCCCACTCAGTCTTACTCGTCTAGCTTGGTCGTTGGCTTACTATAAAATGTAACCTTGCGATTTGACTTCATCGTGTGTTGCACTGTACCAATAAAATTCTACTTCTAATAAACTTAATGAATATAAATTATTAATATCCCGCATCTCACTTCGTAACAAAGGTCATGAAAGAGGTGCTCAAGGTCTCATAATGAAGGTCATGCCAAAAACTACAATTTCAGAAAATTTCAGAAAAATTGCATTCGTGTACGATTTTTTGTACTCCAATTTTTCTGTTTAAAAACCACTATTTTTCCTTTAAATTCGCCTAACCCTCACCCCCACCCCTTCATTCTTATACTAAAAGCCTTTGTGTTAAACTTAAAGTTTCTAGCATGACTTTTAATTTTTTGCATTTTTCCCCTTAATTTTCCTATAACACAAATAAATAACTTAAAAGGTCATATGTGGTCTTAAAAAATGCATTTTTCTTAAGCTACAACTTTCCCTGCATGTTAAAAAAGTTCACCGTTTTTCCACTACAGCAAAAAACGTTTTTTTGCATCCTTTCAACTTTCGGGAGGGAAGAAATTGGTAGACCGTTTCTCCAATGTTTATGATCAAAAGATCTCACCTGATTTTATTCATTATAATAAACGTCTTGTATCATCTGTACTCTATATCAAGGTGCTTACTAAAAGTTTCCATAGTGAAAGATTACTAAAAGATTTGTTTAGTGGTATGTTTATCTAAAAATGTGTAATTTTGTTTTAATACATGTCAATTTCCACATATAACTTGATAGTTCTTTCAATTTCTTAAAGTTTGTTGGAAAACTAGTTTCAACTCTACTGGGCTCATCTTCAGATCCATAAAACAACATTTATCAGTTCGCATAAACTTCTTTAAACTTGAATTGTACACATCTAACGCGCACGTAAAACAACAAGCAACATTTAAAACCTTTATACTCGTAGACATGATGCACTCAGTCAGAAACATGTCTCGAATTAAATTTGTCTGTGGTAAACAATTTTAGGGTG